>JARBWK010000007.1:153710771-153725869 GCA_030556195.1 Anolis apletophallus | reverse complement strand
CTCTTCAGTCCACTGGGAGTACAGCCAGCTCTGAGTCCTGCTTATTGCCCTCAAACGTGTTGGCCCAACGGAAAGCGTCCAGCAGGTGCTTCAGCGACACCTGCATTACTGCTTTAATTACGACAAGGTGACGGGTTGGGACTGCTCACCTTTCCTGGGATGGCTCAGAATAGGCTTCTCATTGGCTTTAACTGTTTATTTTTAATAGTGCCAATGTTTAATTTTAATGTGTGTGTTTTTCGACTTTAAATTATACCCTGTGTTGCTTTTATTGTTAGCGGCTTTGGGTCTCCTTTTGAGAGAGAGAAAGCAGGATAGATATGATGAAATAAATAAATAAATAAATGATGATGGTATAACTCTGTAAATTGCAAGGCTGGGCCTTTGCCTTCTGAAACCCTTTGACCTTCACCGACCCTTGCGACCATCCCCTTTGACCCCTCCCATTGTCAGAGGGTCCACGATTAAACCACTATGGAACACCCTATGGGTAATATACAAAAATATGAAAGAAGATGAACAGACACAGAATGCGTAGGAATATCATATTGATTGATTGATTGATTTTAATATTTGTGAGTCGCCCTCCACGTCAGTGCTCCGGGCGACTTACACATAGAACACATAAAAACAGTTCAATAGTTAAGCTAAAATAAATAAAAATAAGAATTTGGTTAAAAGGTCTAATAACTCAGGCTAAGTCTGGAAGGTGACCTTAGCCATAGGCCTTTCGAAAGAGCCAGGTCTTCAATGCGGTCAGGAACTGGGGCATGTCCAGGATAGCTCTCTGCTCCGCCGGCATCGAGTTCCAAAGAACAGGGGCCGCGATGGAGAAGGCTCTTCGTCTTGTGACGTCGAGGCGGGCCTCATTCACACCTGGGATGCGGAGAAGGTCCCTGTTCACTGGACGCGGCGGCCTTAAATGGACTGGTTCGAGCAGGCGGTCTTTTAAGTAAGCTGGGCCAGCGCCATGGAGAGCCTTGAAGGTGAGCGACAAGGTCTTATGGATGGCTCTGAGCTCGACTGGCAGCCAGTGCAGGCGCTGGAAAGATTGCGCGATATGGCATCTCAGCGGTGTCCCGGTGAGGAGTCTGGCGGCTGCATTCTGCACTAGCTGGATTTTGCGAGTGGTTGACTGCGGCAACCCCACATACAAGGCATTACAGTAGTCCAGCCGCGATGTCACTGTGGCATGGACCACCGTAGCCAGCGCATCTGATGGAAGGTAGGGAGCTAGTTGACGTGCCTGACGCAGGTGGAAGAAAGCTCCCTTACTTGTCGCAGCAACCTGGGCCTCTAGCGAGAGTCTCGAGTCCAGAATCACACCGAGACTCTTCACAGACGGGGCCGGGATAAGCGGCTCTCCCTCAAAGAGAGGCAGCGGAATGGGTGGCTCTGGGCGTCCCGGCCATAGAATCTCCGTCTTTGCTGGATTGATCTTGAGTTTGTATGAGCGGAGCCATCTGGTCACTGCCTCTAGTCCTTGTCTGAAGTTCTCAGGCACTGATGTTACGCCTGGCTCAAGCTTCAGCAGGAGCTGGGTGTCATCTGCATATTGATAGCACCCAAATCCAAAACTTCTGGCTATGCTTGCCAAGGGTTGGACATAGATGTTAAAAAGCGTTGGTGACAAATGGCGCCTTGGGGGACTCCGCAGTCCAGGGTGGATTTCTTGGACACTTGGCCTCGCCACTCAACACACTGCAAGCGGCCCCGTAGGAAGGAATCGAACCAGGCCAGAGCTGTGCCTTGAATCCCAATGGCTGAAAGTTGTCGCAACAGCAGGTCATGATCCACCGTGTCGAACGCCGCGGTGAGATCGAGTAGCACCAAGATCGCTGAGCCTCCCTTCTCCAATTGGCGGCGGATGTCGTCCGTAATGGCCACCAAAACGGTCTCAGTTCCGTGTCCGGAGCGGAAACCCGATTGGCAGGGGTCCAGGCTTCCTGAAGTTTCCAGGAATTCCTGTAATTGGATCGCTGCTGCCCGTTCAATCAGTTTCCCGAGAAAGGGTAGGTTTGAGACCGGCCGGTAGCTTGCTGGCGTAGCTGGATCCAGATTCGCCTTCTTCAGCAGCGGGTGGACTCTAGCTTCCTTCAGAGCATCGGGAAAAGCTCCCAGCTCCAATGAGTGATTTATCAACCCTGTCAGAGTGGCCGAGAGGCTCCCCGAACAGGATTTAATCAGATGGGACGGGCAGGGGTCTGTAGAGCAGGTGGTTGCCCTTGCTGCGGCCAGGATTTGGTTGATCTCCTCTGGATTCAGGGCCTTGAACTGGTCGAGTTTCTGGCTGGACGATGGGGCTGGATTCTTTCCCATCCCGCTCCTCTCCTCAGATATAGAGGGTAAATCACGCCTAAGAGCAATTATTTTCTCAGTGAAGAAATCTTGAAAATCTTCCGCTGTAATAGCCGAGTCTTCATTGTCTCTCGGTAGTGAATTGGGCGTAGCCAGGTCTCGAACGATCTTAAAGATCTGTGCCGGGCGCGATCTTGCCGCCGCTATTAGAGAGGAGTTGTAAATCTTCTTGGCCTCTTTGACCGCCCGTTCATATGTCCTGCGCATGTCTCTGAAGGCTGTTCTTGACGTCTGAGTTGGTTTCTGGCGCCACGCGCTCTCCAGCTGCTTCCGCCTTTGCTTCAGCAGTCGCAGGTCATCCGTGAACCATGGAGAGTGGACTCTTCGTGGACGGATCAGGCATCTGGGGGCTATTTGATCGATGGCTTTCGACAAAACTGAATTCCATCTGTCCACCCGCTGGTTCAAGGTCCCCCGGGAACTTCCATCGGCTCAAGGGCTGCTGCAAAACAACGGGGGTCCATACACCTCTGCTGGCGGGCTAGGATGGGTTTTGGCTCTGGCCTTGCTGGTAGAGGAATTCTGATGTCGACCTTCAGAGTAAAATGATCCGACCAGGAACCTTCATTGTTACTTGCTGCGTAACTCTCAACCCGTACCGAAGATTAGGTCTAAGGTGTGTCCGGCCTGGTGTGTGGGGCCGGACTCCATCAAAATGAGACCTAATGTGTCCATGCTTTGAAATCCAAATAGCATACACACTAGTGTCCGGGAAATGCCCAGGAATCCCCCCCGTTCCAACTATAGAACACTACACAAATGAAATATTAAATAAATCAAGTTATAGTCACTCGTAATGATGTCGTGTGTAGTCCCAGGCAAGAATAGTTCAATGTCAGCGGGAAATACCCGTGGGGTGCGCCGGGCGGGGTAAGGGCTCCAGGCGAAGCCGCAGCCGCTTCAGAACGCTGTGGTGTTTTCCCAAAGGAAAATATCGGGCCGTGAGGCCAGGATTTAGCAGCGGCTGACGGAGAAGGGAAAACAGGAGGCGCTGGGTGTTTGGGGAACGCCGTGAAGTACAGGATAGTAAGCTGGGAATGCAGCCAAAATCGGCAGCTCCTGTGTGCCCCAACTCCGGGAGGCGAGGAAACGTCTGTGGCCACTGATGGATGGACCAACGAGGGAGTAAATACCCCGGAATTCCTCTGGACTCGTTTCGACCGAAGTCTTTATCAAGGTCAATAATTCTCTATTCAAATGATAAAATTCACATATGTGGCAGACATAATGATCTGGAATACAAATATATAAAGCATCACAGCACAATGAACCATACAGCACGGTACATCGCATAGAATATTATACGATGCCTGGCTTCACACATTGCGCCAATAGAATCCCCAGACATACACTACTCAACACCACCCCTCGGGCCCCATCCAACCGGATTGTCTGGCCCCTAACTTTAACTCCCCACAGTAAACCAATAGTGGGCCTCATCAAAAAATATTGGCCACTGGTTTCAGGCATTAACGGCTTGGAGAATATGCCACTTACTACATATAAACGTACCCAGAACATCCGAGATTATATAACACATTCCAGCCTCAGACCTAATATAATTAAAAGTGGTCTTAGCCCTGGTACGAGAGCGTGTGGGAGGTGCTCTGTATGTCCGAACAGATCTACTGATAAAGAAATTGTCAGTCCAGCCAAGCAAAAATCCTTTAAAATCTGGGATTTTGCCACCTGCGCCACAAATTTGTCCGTATACGCAATCACGTGTGAATGCCTACTCATTTACGTGGGCCAGACTATGGGAGAGATCCGGAAAAGGTTCATAGAACATAGATCTAAAATTTCACAAGGTTCCACAGACTCAGCCTTCTATATGCATTGTAAAAATCAAAATCATGCTGCTGCATCTTTAAAAATCAGAGTGCTTGAAAGGATTATTCCTAATTCACAAACGGATACAATTAACCAATTAAGACGGGTTGAAAACAAATGGATTTTAATGATGGATTCTGAATGGCCACGTGGCCTTAACGATCCCATCAGTCTCAACTCAATGTTGATTTGATTATTCTGGTATATAAGTAGATCGGTAACTGTATTACATTACCTTTGAGTCACCCTATCCATTCGGGAAAGGTTATGCAACTGTATTGAATATTCTTGGTATGTATAAATATATTATGAACATCACGAATCTTTTATGGGCTAGTTTTGGGTAATCCACATTATCTAACTCAGGGGTGGGCAATTATTTTTTCCGAGGGGCCACATGAGAGCCAAAAAATATTATGGAGGGCCACACCTAAAGGCTGAACTACATTCTACATAATATCAATTGAATTTTATTATTATTAATAAAAAGGCACTACATTGCGTTTTTGATGTATTAATAAGACTGATAAGAATATATGTTATGAGCAATGAAAAAGTGAGGTTGTCATAGGAAAAATGACATTTATTCACTAAAATTTTACAAAACAATGGTTAACAAAATGTGAACATTTGTATCATTTGTGTCTCTGTTGGTCTTTAACAAGTGCATCAAAGTCAGATTGAATGTCAGAGGTGGAGATGCGAAGCACCCCTGACAGATGGCCATCCAGCCCCTGTTTAAAAGCCCCCCAAAGAAGGAACCTCCACCACACTACGGGGCAGAGAGTTCCACTGCTGAACGGCTCTCAGAGTCAGGAAGTTCTTCCTCATGTTCAGACGGAATCTCCTTTCTTGTTGTTGGAAGCCATGGCTCCATCGTGTCCTGGTCTCAAGGGCAGCAAAAAGGAAGCCTCCTCCCTCCTCCTCCTCCTCCTCGTGACATATTCCCCTCACAGATGTATTGATCCCTGGCCCTCATCCTGCCTCCTCTCCACCTTCTCTCCTGGAGGCTACGCATGCCCAGCTCTTTTAGCCGCTCCTCATAGGGCTTGTTCTCCTCCAGAGGACTTCTCCAAGCGGGCCTTGTGGGCAGGGAGGAAAAGGAAGGAGGGAGGGAGCCATCCAGGCCAGGGCTTCGGGTGGGCTTGGCGGCAACCCTCTTCCCCTTCGCTGAGCTGGCCAACAGGTAGCCGCCTCTCCCTTTCCCTCAGCCACAGCCAGGCTAGAGAGGCGGAGGCACAGCCGAGCGCTCCTCGGCCAATGAGCGCTCAGGATACGCGCCGCCTTGACCTCGCATTGAATGCCGGCCTGCCTATCATCAACGGCGAGCCAATGGGAGAAAGGAAGCAGAGGTTTAAGTGGGAGATGACAAAGCTGAGCAGGAACGCGGCTGCGCAGTGAGCAGCTGCTGGGAGAGGTAGTCCACAAGATGCCGCTTGGCTCTAGGGAGGGAGCTGGTCACCCCGACCAGTGGGACCCCCGACCGAAGGCCTGGTAAGGGAGCCTCCTTGGCTCCGAGCTCCCCTTCCGCAAGGCCGCAGCCGCCTTCCTCCCTCCCTCTCCCTCCAGGAGGGCTTGGCTGCCCGAGACTCCGTAATCATCCTGCCCAAGGCTCAGCTCTTCCTCCTTCCTCCGCAGGCTCCGCCCCTCCGTGGCTCGCCCCCGCCTCCACCCTTCGCTCCTGCTGCTGCTCCAGGAAGCGAGAAGAGGTCCTGCAGATCCGGCTGGCTGCCGAAGGAGAAGGGAGCGCGCTAGGCGGAAGGGAACTTCTTCTTCCTCTCCATTGGCCGCTCTGCTCTGCCTGCCTGCCGGGGCCCTTACGCGGGCCGGACAGAATCGGCCAATGGGCCACATGCGGCCCGCAGGTTGTAAGATGCCCAGGTCTGGTCTAAATTATATATGTTACATTTATAATTGAACCATAGATATGTTGGACGGCATAATACCATTTATTATTGCCTTGATAAAGCCAGTAATGGTGAAACGGTTTTGTGGCCATCAAAGAAGCAATAGCGTGCCGTCGTCTGTTTCCAAGCCTCCATCCCTTCTCTCCCGTCCATAAGGTTCACCTACCTCGGAGTAGTATCTACAGCGTGCCGTGCTAGTCTGGACTTTTCCACCTTCCTACCACTTGTTGAACTTTACCATTCTCTCTCATTCGGATTATTAGCCCATATTGGACCTTTTTGCATGGACTGTGGATTATCCTTTGTGGAGATATTCGTACTCCTGGTTTATACCGGACCTTGTACACGGACTGTGGATTAGCCTTTGTGGAATTATGCTTACTGTACACCACTGAGAGATCCACATTTGAACTTCTTGGAACCACTTTCACCTGGACATTGGGCGGTATGGCTCCATATTATTTTCTATATTGAATGTCTTCATAATATAATGGATTGCTTCCAATATTGCGCTCCGTGCTTTGCATCCCATGTGTTTACATGACTCAAGCTAGCCTTGCTTTGTTGTTTACTGCTCACAGAAGAGCCAGCGGAGCCGGGCAAAGGGACCGGCAGAAGGCACGCAGGGGGGAGGGGGGGAGCGAAAGGGGATTTGAACCCTCTGCAATCTGTAGGGTTGCCGACAATTTTTTAAAAAACAAGGTTCCCAAATATATTGTTCCTTTACTGGTCAAAAGCGCAATCCATTATTTAGCTGCCAAATTGGAACTCCTCCAAAATTATATTCATTCATCCAGATCAAAGTGGCTTTCTGTCAGGCAGCACATGGGCAGATTCCATGTAGAGAGCATGAAGAATGATGCCCGAGAGTCAGTCCTTTGGGTGGAGGGGAGGCCGACCTTTCCCCTTCCCTCCTTGGTCTGAATCTTGGCCCCTCCCCCGCCCCCCCCAGAGGAGCTCTCCCCACAAAAGCTTCCTTTGGGGACCCTCCCTCTTCTCTCTGCCCCCTTCAAGCCCCCCCCAATGGGGGAGGACTAGAACCGGATCTCCAAATTGGGAGAAAGGCTGGGATTCCGAAGGGCTGCTCATTCATCCCCGGGTTCCTCTGTGCTGCCTTCTTCGCTCTTCCGGGCGGACGGGTCCAACCCGCCAATCCCTGCCATTCCTTCGTTCATCAGAGCCAGAGAGGGTTCCATGGCCCACATTCACATAGAGGCTTTAACACAGGAAGCGAGCAGAGTTCTGGGAAATGTAGTTTAGGGTGGAGCCTCTTACGTTCTCTGACACAAACTAGATTTACCAGAATTCTCCTGGCTGCCTTGTGCCGCCTCCTCCTCCTCCTTCCCTGAAAGGTGTGCTGGGGCAAAACCCGTGTTCGTTCTCTAAAGCTGTGGTTCCCAAAGTGGGCGGTACTGCGCCCTAGTGGGCGGTGAGACGATCCAAGGGTGCGGTGGGAGGCTCAGGAGAATTTGGAGGGCACTGAAGGCCTGTAAGGGGGTGGTGACGGGATTCCAACTCGCAAGCGCGTGAGTGTGCACCTGCCAGTTGGAAGGACCAGAGTAAAACATATGGAGCTGGTTGAAGGGAGGCGGAGAGGAGAAACCCCCTCACGGCAAGCATTGCTACCTGGACTTCCTCAAGCGCACCTTAAAGGGCTATGTTGTGACCCAGCTATGGCAGCAATAAAGTCCGGGAGTAGAAAAGGATAACAAATGTTTATTTAACAAGACATGGGAGTTGGTCTAACAAAAAATAGCCTTTCGTCGGCTGGAGAAAAACCCACACTAAACCCAGGACCCCCAAACCAAAAAATGCTGGAGATAAAAGAACTTCAAAGCAAATAGCAGACGTCCGTCTGTCGTCTCCAGTAGAGGAATGTTCAAGAAGCGAAGTCAGTCACCGGTCCGAGGTCGTCAGGCAGGAGAAAATCAATCAGGATAAGGAAGAGACGTCACCGGGTCGAACAGGAGAGTATTCACACGAGGATCAAGAGGCACACGGCAGTAGGAGTAGTCTTGAAAATCAGGAACAAGAATACCAGGAACCAGGATACATGAGCTAGAACAATAATAACTCCGTGACCACCGCAAGGATCAAGCCAAATACTCATAATTCTTATAGGACTCTCAATCAGAGTCCTCGGAGACCCCACCCAGCTCCAAAGCATCAGCATTCCTATTCCCTGCAGCTGTAGCACCAGGCCCAGATCTCCAAGCCAGCCAAAGCTCTTCTTGGCTTAAAGGGACCCCCTCAGCCTCAGAATGCGAAGACGGCCAGTCCCGGTCCGTCTGGAACCCCAGAAACGTGCTGGTCCCCGAGTCCGCATTACATACATCCCTCACCTCCTGCACCAATGCCGAATCCAGATCGGTATCACTTTCCTCTGACTGCAATTCTGCATTCCCTGTGAAACCCTCAAAAGAGCCAGACTCAGAAGGCTCCCTAAGTAAATGCTGGATTTTCCTCCTTTGTTCATTGTCTTCATTAATGCTCGAGTCACTAGCCACCCTCTTTACTCCAGCTGTAGGAGCCTGGTCATTCAGAGCCGCGCCCCAAACTGAGCTATTGCTTGATGTTACTGCCTCCACACCTCCCTCCATGTTACTACCTGTAGCAACTAGAGGCTCATTCACAACAGGTTGTCACTGTGGGATTATTTGCATAAAGGACTCTGATTGGCCAGCACCACCAACATTCCGACACTCTAAACTGCCAGAGGGGGTGGCTCCCAGCCTCTACATTCTAACAACATGATTGGTTGCCACTGTGGGAGTATTTGCATAACGCCTCTAATTGGCCAGCACCACCAACAAGCTGCGTTGTCAACTCGATCACGGTGGATTGGCGCTGCTCGTGTTATTGGACCTCACGGCAGCGTTCGTTACTGTCGATTATGATCTTTTGACCCACCGTCTGGCCGTGGCCAGCGTGAGGGGGACAGTCCTTGATTGGCTGTCCTTCCTCCGGAACCGGCTCCAGCGAGTGAGGAGGGGCGAGGTTGTCTCAGGAGGTGCCCCCCTTCATTGCGGGGTCCCTCAGGGGGCAATCCTCTCCCCTTTATTATTTAACGTCTACGTCCGACCACTTGCTCGGTTGGTGCGCAGCTTCGGCCTGGGAGTGTCACCAATATGCGGGTGACACCCAGCTCGTTCTGGGGATGGAGGGCCACCCCGACTCCGTACCCGATAATTTTCATCGCTGCCTAGAAGACGGAGATCCTGTGGCTGGGCCGTCTGGGTACGAGTGAGATCCAGCTTCCAACCCTGGACGGGGCGACACTCCGCCCGTCACCATCGGTTAAAAGCTTAGGAGTCACGCTTGACTCCCACCTGACGATGGAGAAACACATCTCCACCCTCAGCGGAACAGCGTTTCACCACCTCCGGCAGGCGAGGAAGCTGGCTCCCTACTTGTCCCGCCACGAGCTAGCCACAGTGGTCCAAGCCACGGTCATCTCTAGACTGGACTACTGTAATGCTCTCTTCGTTGGCCTTCCTCTGTCGGTGATCCGGAAGCTTAAGCTGGTGCAGAACGCCGCAGCTCGGCTGGTGGCAGGCCTTCCATCTCGCTGCCACATCACGCCGGTCCTGCGGGAACTGCACTGGCTCCCAACAGAGCACCGGATCACCTTCCAAGTGCTGGTTCTGACCTTCAAGGCCTTGAACGGTCTGGGGCCGGTGTACCTAAGGGACCGCCTCTCCCCATATAGCCCTGCAAGACCACTGAGATCTGAATCATTGAGCCTCCTGACGATACCGAGTCACATAGCCCTCCACTTGACCGCAACACGGAGGAGAGCCTTTTCATTGCCCCAGTGCCATGGAATGCCTCCCCCCCACCACCACCGTGCCTAATTTACTTTAATAAAACCTTCCTGTTTACAGGCATTTGGGCAGGAACACTACTAGGGCTTCCAGATATAGCCAAGGGCTATGGCCACATGTAGCGGGCGCAACAATAAATAAATAAATAATAAACATTCCGACACTCTAAACTGCCAGAGGGGGGAAAGGAAAAGGCCCGAGGCAGTCAGGCATGGTGGGAGTTTAAGGCCAAAACACTTTGCCGCCCCCAACGACAGAACAAGACCAAACTTGGCACACAGAACCCCCAAGACCCACTCTACATCCTGGTGCAGTTTGAGGGAGGATGGACCATGGATGACGGGACTTGCAGTACTTTAACTCACTTCCTTAGAGCACTGCGGCCCACACCAATGACGGTTCAGGACCAAACTTGGCACACAGAGCCCCCATGACCCACTCTACATCCTGGTGCAGTTTGAGGGAGGATGGACCATGGATGACGGGACTTGCAGTACTTTAACTCACTTCCTTAGAGCACTGCGGCCCACACCAATGACGGTTCAGGACCAAACTTGGCACACAGAGCCCCCATGACCCACTCTACATCCTGCTGCAATTTGAAGGAGGATGGGCCATGGATGATGGGAGTTGAAGTACCTCTACTCACTTCCCGAGACCACTGCGACCTTCATCCAATGACTACTCAAGACCAAACGTGGCACACAGAGCCCCCATGAGCCACTCTACATCCTGGTGCAGTTTGCAGTACCTTCACTCACTTCCTGAAAACAATGCGACCCTCATCCAATCACCAATAAAGACCCAACTTGGCACACAGAGCCCCCATGACCCACTCTACATCCTGCTGCAGTTTGGAGGAGGGTGGACCACAGATGATGGGAATTGCAGCACATTCAGCAATTTCATGATACCACTGCAACTCCCAATGATAGATCAAGGCCAAACCTGGCAGACAGAGCCTCCCTGACCCACTCTACACCCTGGTGCAGTTTGGTGTGGGGCGGACCAATGATGGGACTTGAAGTACCCTCACTCTCTTCCTGAGACCTCTGCGATCCTTATCCAATCACTGATCAAGACCAAACTTGGCACACAGAGACCCCATGACCCACTCTACATCCTGGTGTAGTTTGGAGGAGGATGGACCGTGGATGACAGGACTTGCAGTGCCTTCACTAACTTCCAGTGACCACTGCAAGCCACGTAAACATCTGATAAGGACCAACCTTGGCACACAATGCCTTTCTCAAATCACCCGGGCACCCAAGCTAGTATATAATAAAACAGAATGTTTGTATGTATGTATATGTGCAGAAGGGCGGATATGTGGCAGCTTTCTGATTGGCTCCCACTGTGGGACAATTTGCATATGGTCTTCTGATTGGCCAGGCTCAGCACTCCAACATTCTAAGGCAGCAGACAGAGGGGATTGGTTGCCACTGAGGGAGTATTTGCATAAAGGACTCTGATTGGCCATCTATATTCCAACATTCTAAGGTGACAGAGAGGGAAAAGGAAGGCCTCAGGCAGTCACTCACTGCGGCCCACGACGACGATCAGGACCACACTTGGCACACAGAGGCCCAATGCCCCACTTAACAACCTGGTGCGGTTTAGGGCAGGATGGGCCACGAATGATGGGATTTGCAGTACCTTCATCCAATTCACTTCCCACAGAACATTATAGCCCCTACAGATCACAGACCACGCCCAAACTTGGCACACAGAGTACTCATGACCCACTCTACATCTACATACCGCTATGACCCCCTTTCTGTCCTGGTGAGGTTCGGGGGAGGACAGACAACGGATTATGACGTTTGTAGTAATTTCACACTCTGGTTCCCACAGACGCCTGTGGCCCCCAACAAAGACCGATGAAGACCAAACTTTCCACACAGAGCTCCCACGACCCACTCTACATCCTACTGCAGTTTGGAGGCACACAATGCCTTTCTCAAGTAACCCAAGCAAGTAAATAAATAAAATAGGCTGCGACTTCCTTGGGTGCGGACACAACGTCTCCTATGGGCACAGCCGAGAATCACGTTGGCATTCGTAGCGGCCACATCACACTCTGTTTTGTCAAAATAATTTTTATTCAAAGGCAATAAAAGCATTTTTATACAAATTACAATTTTGGGATTTTAAAAAAGGAATCCTTAACAAACAGGAAAGACTGAACCACACACACCTACGTAGTAAGAGGAAAACTAAGAGAAAAACGGATCAACAAAACTCTTGCCGCACGCGGGTTCAGTCTTTGCCCCACTTTTCCCACACCCCTTTCCCACCCCCGTCCTCCCTTTTTCTAGTTGCCCCCTTCCTCTCCCAGTCTCTACTACCCCCATTCCCCTGCCCCCTCTCTCTCCGCTCTCCACCCCAGCCTTTCCGAGGTCCCAGCCTCGCTTTCCCATTTGTCTTGCCTCTTTCCCCAATGCCGTTTCCCACTTTCCAGCCCCCCTCCCACCCCAACCGTTCCCAGTTTCCATCTTCCCACCTCAATCTTTCCCCTTCCCCACTTGCCCCTTCCCACCCCAATCTGTCTTACTTCTCCAGGGACCCCTTTCCACCTTTTCCCTCTTTTCCAAACACTCCTTCCCATTCCAACTTTTCCCAGTTTACAGTCATTCTTTCCCACCCTCTTCCCAAGTCAGTCTGTCCCACTTTTCATTATTCATACACACACAGCATTTCCCCCAAAATGTATACTGTAGTTAAAATAAACTATGGCGAGAAATTGTTATTGTTGTATTTGTTGTTGTTGTTAAATTTATAATTTTACTCTGTTATTATTACATTTATTATTGTACTCTATCGCTATTACATTTATCATTTTATTCTCTTAATATATTTATTGTTTTTCTCAATTTATTATTATTACATTTATTATTTTACTCTATTGTTATTACATTTATTATTTTACTTATTGTACGGTATCATTACATTTATCATTTTATTCTCTTAATATTATTTATTGTTTTTCTCAATTTATTATTATTACATTTATTATTTTACTCTATTGTTCTTATTACATTTATTATTTTACGCTATCGTTGTTATTGTTACACTTATTTTACGGTATCATTACATTTATTATTTTACCCTATTTATTATTATTTACACATTTAATATTTGAAACACAACAAGGTGAGTCCATAGCAGACAAGGCCACTCTGCCGGCTGTTGTATTGGACCACACGCCGGACCCTTCCCAAGTGCCTAGGACGGTGTGATGTATTGGTGAATAATGGGTGAAGATCCCAGTAGGGTGGCCTTTTGCAGCCGACAGATCGTAATTGTGTCAGCGCCGATTGTGTTTAAGTGCAGGCCGAGGTCTTGCGGCACTGCTGCGCCCAATGTGCCGATCACCCCTTGTGCCAGAGCCTTTGCAGTTCACTCTTTAAACCCTCATATCGTGTCATCTTTCCCAGTTGTTTTTCTTCAATCCTGCTGTCGCCTGGGATGGCAACATCCACAATCCATACTTGGTTTTTAACACGCGAGGTCAGGAGTATCGCGCTCCAAAACTCTTTTGTCAGTCTGAATTCGGAAGTCCCAGAGGAGCTTGACGTGTTCATTCTGTCACTTTTCCCGGCTCGTGATCCCACCCGTTCTTTGTCGCGGGCAGACGGCGTTTGTGGCACAAGTCCCAATGAGTCGCCTGAGCAGCAAGGGTGTCGTGCCTCTGCTTGCGGCCTGTCTGCGGGATCTTCTTGCAGCCGCTGAGGATGGGATCTATTGTTTCATCTGCTTATTAATACATTATTTTTCCCTATTTATTATTATTAATAATACATTTATTTTACTCTATTGTTCTTATTACATTTATTATGTTACCCTATCATTGTGGTTATTTTTATTACACATATTACACATATGTTATGCTATCATTACCTTTATTATTTTACTCCATTGTTATTATTATTAATACATTTATTATTTTACCCTATTTATTATTGGAACGATATTTAAGCACATTTACACTGAAGAAGGTTAGAATAATGATTTAATCAGAGTTGGGCAGTCTTATCCTTAAATTACAGTTTTATGCAAATATTATGATACATTTAACCTATTGATTGCCTCAATTAATGCCAGGCATGGAGTGCTCTGGCCTGGTGTGGGACCTTGGTGAGAGTGTGGCCTTCCTGCTGGTGTACCGTGCACCCAACGCACCGTGGGAGTCTACCCAGGCTGCTGGAGGTGGTGGCGGAGTGGGCATTGCGGTTCCCCAGGCTTATGGTTCTGGGGACTTTAATGTCCACGCCGACACCGCCTCGACAGTAGCCTTGGATCTAGTGTCTACCATGGAGGCACTAGGTCTCTCACTGTGTAAGACCGGTCCCACTCACCAGGCTGGGCACACCTTGGATTTGATTTTCGCTGCCGGAATTGGTGTGACCCCAGCCTCTATTATAGAGGTTCCATGGTCGGATCACAAGGTCCTAGAAGTCCGTCTGGAGCTGGCCTCACCTCTCGGTAGGGTGCCGAACCTATTATGGTTCGCCCGAGGAGACTTATGGAACCCATTCGGTTCCTGAATGCTCTAAGGGAATGGGAGCCCCCCAGCGATTCCGTCGATGGGCAGGTGGAACACTGGAATGCCAGTCTTTCCGCCGCCCTTGATGAAATCGCCCCCAGGCGCTTTCTCTCATCCCTCGGACTAATCGCTCGCCTTGGTTCTCTGAGGACCTGCGGGCGATGAAACGGAGGAAGAGACAGCTAGAGGACGTGTGGCGGAGACTCCGTGTGAAGCTTCGAAATCAGCTTATAAGCTGTTTAAAAAGGCTTATGAGCATGCTATCAAGGAAGCAAAAAGTTATATTATTCCTCCTTGATAGAGTCGGCTAGTTCACGCCCGGCTCAACTTTTTTTAAGATAATTCGGTCTCTGACAGCGATCCCTACTGTCCCAAATGATAGGGGTTTGGCTCCGACAGCTGAGGCTTTTCAGAACTATTTCACCGACAAGATTTCGTTGCTCGCCGGGATATCCCCGCTACTTTTGCTACAGTTAGCGAACTCGAGAGACTCCGCCGCCACTCGGCGGGCCCACCTTCACCCGTTTCCAATTGCTGGGCGCAGCAGCTGTCGATAAGTTACTTGTTGCAGCTAGACCAACTACTTGCTCCCTCGACCCGTGCCCCTCCTGGCTTATTAGACCTTGCCAGGAG
>JARBWK010000007.1:153700558-153710671 GCA_030556195.1 Anolis apletophallus | reverse complement strand
ATACACCCTGTAGGTTCCCCAATGGCATAGGAAAGCATCTCCCAGGCAGTTCTGCATTGTAGCCCTCCCTAGGCGAGCGCAGAATCTCGTGCACTGAGTGTTCTCTGGGGATACGAATAGATCTATTTCTGGGTGACCCCTCTTTTGAACAAGTTCCTTGTCACCTCCCGATGCAGAGTCCACTCGTGGTAAGCTGGGGGGTTCTGCTCAGAAAATCCGCTAACTGGTTCTGCTCTCCCAGGTAAGTATACTGCCGACAAATGAATGTTCCTTTGAATGCACCACTCCCAGATCCTCATCGTGAGTGTTTTAGTGATCTCGAATGAGTCCCTCCCTGCTTGTTCACATAATACATCAGTGTAGTATTGTCTGTGCCAGTTGTACTACATGTCCTTCAGGATCTTTCGAATGATCTCAGTGCCTTCTCCACTGCCATCATCTCGAGGATGTTTATGTGGTAGGATCCCTCTATCCTTGTCTATTTTCCATGTGCTGTAAACTGATCTACATGGGCACCCCAACCTCTGAGGGAGGAATCTGTTGTCAACACCCTTGTAGGAGTGGGAAGATGGAAGGGCAAGCCCACACAAATATTCCTGCGATTTAGCCACCAATGTAGAGAACTGCATACCCCCTCTGGCAGGTCCAGAGGGGTGGAGGGGCACTGGTGTAATGGATTGAAGACAGACAGGAACCATAACTGTAAAGGCCTGAGCTTGAGTTTTGCGTACAGTGTTACTGCCGTTGTCGATGCCATATGTCCTAGTAGTACCTGGATGTCCCTTGCCTTTACCGATCTTTTGTCTAACATCTCCAACACTATACTGTGAAGATTCAAAAATCTGTCTGGTGGTAAGGTTGCCCTCTGTTCCATGGAGTCCAACAGTGCGCCAATGAATTGTATCTTCTGTGATGGGACCAGGTTGGACTTCTCCCAGTTTACTATGAGACCTAGGGACTGGAGAAAGGAAAGAACATATCTGGAGTGATCTATTAGTTCATGTCTAGATCTACTCACTATTAACCAGTCGTCAATTTCTCCGGGACCGGGGACAACGTGTGGAGGGGGGTGGGGAGGTCTCCGGGAGACTCCCACTTAGTGGGGTCCCCAGGGGCCATCCTCTCCCCTTATTATTCAACGTTTATATGCGCCCCCTGGCCCAGCTGGCCCGCGACTTTGGTCTGGAGTGTTATCAGTACGCTGATGACACCCAGCTTCTGCTGAGAATGGATGGCAGGCCGGACTCCGTACCCGATTGTTTCCAGCTATGCCTCGAAGCCGTGACTGGTTGGCTGCGTGCCAGCCGGCTGAAGGTGAATCCGTCGAAGACGGAGATCCTGTGGCCCGGTCGGCCTGGGCTGGGTGGGTGCCGGTTGCCTACCCTGGATGGCGAGCGGCTTAACCCATCGCCATCGGTTAAGAGCTTGGGGGTCAAATTGGACTCCTCGCTGACCATGGAGGCTCAGGTCTCCGCGGTCAGCAGGACGTCATTCTTCCACCTCCGACAGGCTAGGCGACTGGCACCCTACTTGTCCAGGGACGACCTGGCCACGGTAATCCAAGCGACGGTCATCTCGAGGCTAGACTACTGTAATGCCCTCTACGTTGGCCTCCCCTTGTCGACAATCCAGCAACTCAAGCTAGTGCAGAACGCCGCTGCTCCTTGCTGGCGGGAACACCAGTGAGGGAGCATATTACACCCATTCTTCGGCAGCTGCACTGGCTTCCTATTGAGTACCGAATTGCCTTCAAGGTGTTGGTTTTGACCTTTAAGGCCTTACACGGCCTAGGGCCTGCGTACCTGAGGGACCGCCTTACCCCGTACTTTCCCCCGAGATCACTGCGCTCAGATGAACAAAATCTGTTGCTAATACCATCAATCCGCTCCTGCCATCTGTCTACGACTAGACAGAACTTTCTCCGTAGCCGCACCGGTGCTCTGGAACTCCCTTCCGGACAGTACACGAGCCATTTCGGAGCTGGCACCCTTCCGAAGAGCATGCAAGACCGCCCTCTTTGACTTGGCCTTCAATTAGGCATATTGTATTAAGAATCTGCGTCATATGTCATCCCACGCCTCGTGGTTGTGATGTAGTGTGTTTTAATGTGTTTTTATGCTTTATGTTTTATGTAGGGTCACATGTCGACACGTTGTGACATGTTGCCCGCTTATACTTATTGTCACCCGCCCCGAGCCTGCTGGGAGGAGCGGAATATAAAATTGAACAATAAATAAATTGAACAATAAATATACGGGTAAACTGTAATCCCCATCGTGCACAGGTGGGCTGCAACCCACCGCATGCACTTCGTAAATACCCTCGGAGCGGTTGAAAGTCCGAAGGGCAGTACATTGAACTGGTATGCCTGTGGTCCTACGCTAAATGCTAGGAACTTGCGATGACTTGGATGTATTGATATATGAAAATAAGCATCCTTAAGATCCACTGTAACGAACCAATCATATTTATTTAGCAGAGGTAATATAGACTTTAGAGATACCATTCTGAATTTCTTTGGAGTTATGAAGTTATTCACTCCTCTTAAATCTAGTATTGGTCTTAGATCACCTCCTTTCTTTGTAACTAAGAAATATTTAGAAAAGAAACAATAATTGTAATCCTCCAGATGTAATGGGGATATAGCACCTTTAGACAATAACTTGTCTATCTCCTCTAGCAATGGAGGACAGGGGCTCGTGACCTTTACTTGTCCAACTGGTGGTAGGTCATTGAACTCTATTCTATATCCATTATTAATTATACTCAACACCCATGAGTCTGTTGTGATAGAAGACCAGACTTCATGGAATGGGCTTAAACGGTTACAACATAAGTGTTGTTGAGGCTTTAAAACTGAACAAAACTGTGTTAAGGAAGTTAACACAGAGTAAAAGCCCTTTCCCAGGCAGGAGAAAGGAATAAACAAATTATCAACTTGAGCTGGGGCAACTGGCCCCTGGGCAACCGGCCCTTCAGTATACGCTGTCTCAATGTCAAAGGCGCTGTTTGTTTACTCCTGCCCGGTTCGCTTTGTTCTGGTTATTCTGGTACGGCTGATATCAATTTTTAAAGCCGTATTGCTGCTGCTTCCTCTGCTGGAACTGCCTGTTGTTCTGCGGAAATCTCTGGCGTTGTTGGCCAAAATAATTACCCGCATTCCTTCGATAATAAGGAAGCGATGTCTGCCACCTAGCTCTTTGTTGATTTCCTCCTTGGCGTTGGTTCCCGATGACGCGCATGGACTTCTTCATTTCCTGCGTATGTTTTATCCTGTCTTCTGTCTCCGGATTGAAGATTCCCTCTGTATGCATTGGGAGTGTCAGGATCAGTGAAGATCTGAGCTGGTATTGCTCTGATCTCCTGACCTGCCTGCATTGCTCTGGTCTCTTGACTCTGCTTGCAAGATAAGATAAGCTCCAGGTGTTGGCCTTGGGAGGCCTTAGGTCACACCACACTAACATGAGTAAGACTGGCAGCAAGTTGCATCAGCCTGTTGCATCATCCTGGTGCTATGGGGGTGGTGACTAAGGGCTTGATGGACAGGGAATGGGAGAGTGTTTTGTATAAAAGGTATGTTTGTTGCAGTGTGTGGCCAACTCTGGCATCGAAAATATTGTTGTCCTTTGCAATAAATGGAGGTCCATTACCAGCATCGTCCTGAGTGTGCGTCCTTACCTTATTGACGAAGTTTGAGCCTCACAGGGAGTTCTTCTGCAATAGCCTTATGCTCCTCGGACAGGGAGGATGCACGAAGCCATGCATGTCGGCGTACTGAAGTCGCTATTGCGAATATTTTTCCTGCTGACTCCGCTAAATGTTTTGCAAACTCCTCTTGGTATTTTGCTAACAGGAGTGCCTCTGTCTGGAAAGCAAGAGGTGTATGCCTCTCATCTTCTGATACCTGCTCAATATAAGGGGACATCATCTCCCACAGGAATGTTTGGTACGCACTCATGTAGGTTGCAAAGTGCGCCATCCTTACAATGAGGCCTGCCGCCATGTGTGTCTTCTTTCCAATGATATTTAGTTTTTTCCCTTCCCTATCTGTCGGTGTCATGTTTGACTTCTTGGGGCGTTTGCCCTGGCAGGCTTCTGCAATGACCGTGTTTGGTTGCTGTGGTCGGTGCGCCCAATCTGCAGTAGACAAATCCATTCTATGTAGTCCATCTACTTTTCTAGGTATTGCTGGGGCCAGTATTGGAGCAACATCTTGCACCTTTGCTAGCTTCAGTAGAAAAGGTAATGCAGGAAGCAATGTATTATTAGGAATATTTTGCTGTTCCGCTGGGAACATGAAGTCCTCTACTGCTTCCGGTGGTTTTGGGATTGGTATATCCAAAGCCCTAATCATCCTCAGGACTATTTCCGAAAGTTTGTCCATATCATCCTCATTGGCAATACTCTTCTCCATTTCCTTAATATTTCCAGTTGCAGCATTTAAATCAGTCTCAGATGCCTCAGAGTCTTCCTCACATCCATATTGGGTTTGAGGATCATCCTCATCTAACATATCCTGAATGCAGGAATGTTGTATAGGGGTTGAAAGGGATTGCGCCACAGCATAGTGTCTTGTGGAAGGTCCCTCCCTGGGTTTGTCTCTTATCAATGCCTGGGGGGGCCTCGGGCATTCTCTGAGTAATGCTGCATGGTTTCTTATTTTGTACTGGTATGACTTTAGGGAGTGGTTCTTTATTAGCACTCATGGGGGCAGTGTTTCCTTGCTGGAACTGCTGCCACATACTACAGCCTTGCATGGCTAATGCTTGCCAAAAGGCTGGTGGGAAGCCTTGCCATTGCTGGCCAGCCTGAGGAATAGGCTGTTGCATCGCTGTGTCCTTCTCCTTATTTTTCCTCTTCTTATGTCTTTTCCTTGACTTTCGTTCTGGGGAACTAGAGGAGGAGGAAGAGGAGGAGGAGCTTGATGACGTCATCGACGTCGAAGGGCTCCGACGTCGACGCTTCCCTTTCTTTCGGGATGGAGCCCGGTCTCGGGAGCGCGCTCTAGGCCTCGGGCTGTCACGAGGTCGGAAGCTTGGCGACGAGCTCGTCCCGAACGGCCCCGATGGAATGGGCGGGGCTGAGCTCGAAGCATTAGCCTTCTCGAGACCGGAGCAGGAAGGTCTAATGGGAGGCGTGCCATAGAGCGCGACAGCTTCATTCGCCTGAAAGGGTGCCTGAGAGGTCGCCCCCTCGCCCTTAAGCAGATCGGCTGCTTCAACCTCTCTTGTCGACGCCTTTGGATGGCTTTGCTCGGTCCCAGCCCTCGCAGGCGGGTTTTGAGCTTGTTTACTCCCAGGTTTGACCTTCTTAACCTTTCCTTTCTTCAAATCTAAGGGCAGCTTAATCTTCAGGCCATCTTGTTTGGAATCTTTTTGGAATCTTTTTGAGTTTTAGGAGTGAGCTCTTCTTGTTGGCTCATGGCTACTGAGGAATTCGGCGGGATTAACGCAGCCCTCTCGTAAAGAGCCGCTTTGACTCTTAGCTCCCTATTTCTCCTAGTTTGAGGGGTAAAAGCCTGACATATCTCACAGTCCTGGGAGAGGTGAGCCTCTCCCAGGCAAGTCAGGCATTCTTCGTGTGCGTCGTTGTCCGGGATTTTGTTTGGACATGACACACACCTCTTGAAGGAAGACGTAGACATGTCTCTCTCTTCTTTCTAAGTATTTCTTCTTAATTTCTAACAACTAACTGTCAATAACCTAAATTTTTTCTGTCTCTCCGTCTCCGTGATGCCTTTTGCGGCAGATGAAGAGAACTGGCCGTTGGCCCCTTGCTTGGGCTATTTATACCAACGGGGAGAGTGCGCGGGGCCAACTGTAGATTTTTAACTGTCATTATAGTCTCGAGATCTCCGGTTGCCTGCGCGAGCGCAGGAGGGTAATACCATAGGTGCGATTCACAGCTGACCACGAGGGGGAACCAGTAACTCTCCACCCTTGGATCTGGGTTCCATCTATCTCGATGGGCTCAAAGTAATTGTCTGAACCTGTGTCCAGAAGAACAAAAAGGCATTGTTTCTCTACTGGGTTTTCCAATTGAGCTGGTTCAGGGCAACTCGTTTCTGTTTTGGACCCGGTTCCCTTTTCAGAGACTTTCCCTGATGTTTGGGTAATACACAAGGAAGATTTCTCTTTCCTTAGGAGAGGGCAATGGGATCAGAGATGCCCATGTCTCCCACATAAATAACAGCTTCTCTTGGTTTCTTCAAAATTGGCACGATCTTGTTTCCAGAGGGCGCTATCTCTGAGGTAATTACTCTCCTCAGCCCTGACAGGAATAGCTTCTGCCCTGCTATACGTGGTGCGCTCTCCAGCAGCGTTTCTGTCCGCCTGAAAGCGAGGGAAAGATTTAAGCTGTTCTTTAAAAAGAGGTTTTTCTCCACATTCAAAACGTTCTGTCCTGCCAACCCCTTCTTTTAACATAACCAACTGATCTACCATTAAGGCAGCCTCATTGGATGTCCCGGGGTTTTGTCTTGAACAATCCGCCTATACTCGGGTGGTACATTGACTGACTGACTGACTGACTTTATTATTTCTGAGTCGCCCTCCACGTTAGTGCTCCGGGCGACTTACACATTCTGATAAAACAGTTCCAATAATAATAATAATAATAATAATAATAAACTTTATTTATAAGTCGCTTCCCTCTCCCCTAGGGGACTCGGAGCGGCTTACATGGGGCCATGCCCAAACCACAAATCACAAAATATCAGACACCAAAACGATAAACACAATAAAAACAATAATCACAGTGAAATGAATACATCTAACAAAAACTCAATTAAAATGCATCTAAGCTGCTGGAGGTGGTTGCGGAGTGGGCATTGAGGTTCCCTAGACTTATTGTTCTGGGGAACTTCAATGTCCATGCCGACACCACCTCCTCGTCAACTGCAGCCGTGGACCTGGTGTCTACCATGGAGGCACTAGGACTCTCACTTTGTAAGACCGGCCCCACACACCAAGCTGGACACACATTAGATCTGATCTTCGCTGCCGGAATTCAGGTGCTCCTAACCTCCATCACGGAGGTTCCATGGTCGGATCACAGTGTCCTGGAAGTCTGATTGAAACTGGTTCCCCCTCCCGGTAAGGGTGCCGAACCCATTTTGGTTCGCCCGAAGAGACTTATGGAACCCACTAGGTTCCTGAATGCTCTAAGGGATTGGGAACCCCCCAGCGACTCGGTCGACGGACAAGTGGAATACTGGAATGCCAGCCTTTCTACTGCCTTAGACGAGATCGCCCCCAGGCGCTCTCTCATTCCCCGTAGAAATCGCTCGCCGTGGTATACTGAGGAGTTGCGGGCGATGAAACGGAGGAAGAGACAGCTAGAGGACATGTGGCGGAGCCTCCGTGACGAAGCATTGAAATCTGCTTATAAACAATTTAAAGAGGTTTGTGAGCAAGCTATCAAGGAAGCGAAAAAAGCTTACTATTCTTTCTTGATAGAGTCGGCTAGTTCACGCCCAGCCCAATTGTTTAAGATAATTCGGTCTCTGACAACAATCCCAACTGTCCCAAACGACAGCTGAGGTTTTCCAGAACTATTTCGCCGACAAGATTTCGACTCTCCACCGGGACATTCCAGCCACCCTTGATACAGTTAGCGAACTCGAGACTCCGCCGCCACTCGGCGGGCCCACCTTCACCCGCTTCCAACCGCTGGACGCAGCAGCTGTCGATAGATTACTTGCTGCAGCTAGACCAACTACCTGCTCCCTCAACCCGTGCCCCTCCTGGCTTATTAGATCTTGCCGGGAGGGGCTACGAGGCCCCCTGGGAAAGATCATAAATAGCTCCCTTGAGCAAGGAGTCTTCCCAGGGGATTAAAAGAGGCTATGGTAAAACCGCTGCTGAAGAAGCCGAATTTAGATCTTTCGGCTCCCTCCAATTACAGGCCTGTTTCCAACTTGCCTTTTCTAGGCAAAGTAATTGAGAGGGCAGCAGCGGATCAGCTGCAGCGGTTCCTAGACGACACAGCTGGACTCGATCCCTTCCAGTCCGGCTTCCGTATTGGGCATGGGACGGAGACCGTGCTTGTCGCCATTACAGACCAACCGCGCCAGCTGGACCCGGGTGGATCAGCCCTGCTTGTCTTGTTAGATCTGACAGCAGCGTTTGATACTGTAGATCACGCACTGTTGACCCACCGTTTAGCCGGCTCTGGGGTCGGGGGATTGCCCTTAAATAGGTGGCCTCCTTCCTCCAGGACCGGGGACAACGTGTGGAGGGGGGTGGGGAGGTCCGGGAGACTCCCACTTAATTGTGGGGTCCCCCAGGGGGCCATCCTCTCCCCCTTATTATTCAACGTTTACATGCGCCCCCTGGCCCAGCTGGCCCGCGACTTTGGTCTGGAGTGTTATCAGTACGCTGATGACACCCAGCTTTGCTGAGACTGGACGGCAGGCCGGACTCCGTACCGATTGTTTCCATCTATGCCTTGAAGCCGTGACTGGTTGGCTGCGCGCCAGCCGGCTGAAGGTGAATCCGTCAAAGACGGAGATCCTGTGGCCCGGTCGGCCTGGGCTGGGTGGGTGCCGGTTGCCTACTCTGGACGGCGAGCGGCTTAGCCCATCGCCATCGGTTAAGAGCTTGGGGGTTCAGCTGGACTCCTCGCTGACCATGGAGGCTCAGGTCTCCGTGGTCAGCAGGACGTCATTCTTTCACCTCCGACAGGCTAGGCGACTGGCACCCTACCTGTCCAGGGACGACCTGGCCACGGTAATCCAAGCGACAGTCATCTCGAGGTTAGACTACTGTAATGCCCTCACGTTGGCCTTCCCTTGTCGACAATTCGGAAACTCAAGCTAGTGCAGAATGCCGCTGCTCGCTTGCTGGCGGGATCGCCAGTGAGAGAACACATTACACCTATCCTCCGGCAACTGCACTGGCTTCCTATTGAGTACCGAATTGCCTTCAAGGTGCTGGTCTTGACCTTTAAGGCTTTACACGGCCTAGGGCCTGCGTACTTGAGGGACCGCCTTACCCCGTATTCTCCCCCGAGATCACTGCGTTCAGATGAACAGAATCTGTTGTTAGTACCATCAATCCGCTCCTGCCATCTATCCACGACCAGACACCGGTGCTTTGGAACTCCCTCCCGGACAGTACCCGAGCCATCTCGGAGTAGGCCCCCTTCCGAAGGGCATGTAAGACCGCCCTTTTTGGCCTAGCCTTTAACTAGGCACACTGAACTAAGAACTGCGTCGTATGTCATCCCATGCCCTGTGTTGTGATGTAATGTGTTTTCATGTGTTTTTATGCTTTTATTGTAGGGCCACATGTCGACATGTTGTGACATGTTGCCCACCTATACTACTGTCACCCGCCCCGAGCCTGCTGGGAGGAGCGGAATACAAAATCGAACAATGAATAAATAAATAAATAAATAAAACAGAAGGAGAGGAAGACGAGAGGGCAGGCCACATGTACATATAAGATGTTAAAAACTGGGGGAGATAGATGGAGTAGGGCCAAAACGTGAAGAGTCGCAAAGGGGAAGGAAATCCGGTCCCTCAGGTACATTGGCCCCAGGCCGTGTAAGGCCTTAAAGGTAAGTACCAACACTTGGAAGGCGATCCGGTGATCAATTGGGAGCCAGTGCAGATCCTGCAAAATCGGTGTAATGTGACAACCTACTGGGGAACCAGACAGGAGTCGGGCGGCAGTGTTCTGCACCAGCTTGAGCTTCCGGGTCGCCGACAGAGGAAGGCCAATATAGAGGGCGTTACAGTAGTCAAGTCTCGAGATGACCGTGGCTTGGATCACCGTAGACAGGTCGTTCTGGGATAGATAGGGGGCCAGCCGCCTTGCCTGCCTTAGATGGAAAAAAGCTATTTTACTGACAATGGAGATTTGGGTCTCCATGGTCAGTTGGAAGTCCAAATGAACTCCCAGGCTCTTTACTGAAGGCGATGGGCATACCGCCACACCATCCAGGGTCGGAAGCTGGACCTCCCCATCACCCGGGCGACCCAGCCACAAGATCTCCGTCTTCGCTGGATTCACCTTCAACCAACTGGCTCGCAGCCATCCAAAGTAACCTCAAGGCAATGTTGGAAATTATCGGGACGGAACCAGGCCTGCCCTCCATCCTCAGAATGAG
>JARBWK010000007.1:153632940-153700458 GCA_030556195.1 Anolis apletophallus | reverse complement strand
TTCTGGTATATTCAATGTTCAATATTTCACATATACATTTTTCAAGGTGCAGGCAATGGGCATGGTCCGAGCCTACGGGTAGAGGCCAGACGTCTATGAGTCCAAGCAGTATGAAGTACACGCCCGTTTCGCTACAGTACAAAATAGTACCATGGATGCTTCCTCAGGGCTCCCATGATGTATTGCCAACACATCAGCTATGGATGAATGAAAGGTGCAAAAATCAGCACGCAAGCTCAATAACCCATTTCCAATGAGGGGTCAAGACGGGCGCCATACAAATAAACTGATTGATTGTGTTTTTAACATGGTTTTGTATTTTATTTTACTTCAGTATTTCTCTGTGTTTGTTTTATACCGTCTTACTGTATTGCTGGGCTTGGCCTCATGTAAGCCGCCCCGAGTCCCCTTGGGGAGATGGCGGCAGGGTATAAATAAAGACTATTATTATTATTATTATTATCATTAGGCTGTACAGCTCTGGACATACTGCATTCTTACAAAACCTAGACCACAAAAGCATGAAACATCAGGCAGAACAAATGCAAAGAGGAAAACAAAGGGAATTGCGAACTTCTACTCCGGACCACGAAAATAGAGAGAGGGGTGCAGAAGCACAGGGTGGAAGGCGGCCAGGCTAGCAGCAGGACACCAGGGAAGGGGGACAGAGGAGATGGGAGGATGGACCTCCAGTGCTAAAGGTGACGTTTGCGCTATGGCTCGAGGGGTGGGAGGCAAGCCACCAAGTTCACCGCATCCACTACAGGCCCCTCTTCGGCCCTCGGAGCCCATTTGCTGGGGTGTCATTGAGGATCACCTGCCAGGTGAGCTGAGGCTTGTTTCCTACGCAGGACATTGTATACCATGTGCCACCACGCAAATGGTCCCGCAATTAACCAGAGAGATTATTGATCACATTCACAAGTACCACGGCTTTCTCCCTACAATAACCGCAGATTGCGGGGCCCACTTTGCCTCCTCGTTTGGGAGGGGGCTCTTCAGTCTACCGGGAGTACAGCCAGCTCTGAGTCCTGCTCATTGCCCTCAAACGTGTTGGCCCAACGGAAAGCGTCCAGCAGGTGCTTCAGCGACACCTGCATTAATGCTTTAATTATGACAAGGTGACGGGTCGGGGCTGCTCACCTTTCCTGGGATGGCTCAGAATAGGCTTCTCATTGGCTTTAACTGTTTATTTTTAATAGTGCCAGTGTTTAATTTCAATGTGTGAGTTTTTCGGCTTTAAATTATATCCCGTGTTGCTTTTATTGTTAGCGGAAAGCAGGAGAGATGATATGATGATGAGATAACTCTGTGAATTGCAAGGTTGGGTGATTGCCTTCTGAAAGCCTTTGGCCTTCGCCGACCCTTGCAACCACCCCCTTTGACCTCTGGCATGGTCACATTGGGCACTGAGGGTCCAAGATATTATAATAATAATACTTTATTTATACCCCGCCAAGCCCACAGCACAATACATCCGTCATTCCCTAGGTGGGCGGTACCGCTCCCTGGGGGGCGCTGGAGCAATCCAAGAGACCGGTGATGGCCACCTTGGGCGGGTCCCCTCCAAAATGGCTGCCGCCCCCCTCTGCCAGCCTGTATCCGCACCCATGCCGCTTTGCCTCCAGGTTGGCGCAGAGGGATTCCTCCTCCTCCTCCTCCTCTTTGGCAGCAAGGAGTCAAGGGGAGGCACTTGGAGGGTTCCCGCACCCGTGGCCTTAGTGCCACAGCCATGCGCTGCCCCGCCACCCCTTGGCCCTGTTAGCCTGGCTGGTGCTGCTCCTCCGCTCGGGGGCTGGGGAGGAAGAGGCAGAGGCGTGGACGCTGTGAGTGCCGGATCTGAACGGAGGGAGCAAGCAGGCGGCCAAGGGCAGAGGCCCCACCCGGGGAGGGAAGGAAGGAAGGAATGCAGGCAAGCAGGCAGGCAAGCAGACTGGGGCCTTCCTGCCCCCCCTAAATCTGTCACTATTTGGCACACTCGTAGTCTTCGGCTGCTCTCCTCTTGCTGCCCCTTGGCCCTGCTCTTGGCCTCCCTGCTGCTCCCGCCTGAGGGCAACTGGATACCCTTCCCACTGCCCGAGTCTTGTTTATTTATTTATTGTTTTGGCTTGTTAGTCGCCCCTTCCGGCAGGCTCGGGGCGACGTACATATGCATAAATGTAAGGAACCGCAAGCTCAGAGCTGCACCATGCTCCGACATTGGGCTCCGTTCCAAGCAGATAAGCCCAGCTGCAGGCCTGAGAGAAAGAAGGACCGTTACTATTTTGGCCCCGAAACTCAAGGGCTGTCAATCCTGAGCTTGACAGACAGGGGGTATGAATGCATTTGCTATATAAAGATTGGGCCTTGCTGTGCACTTCACTTTCTGCTTTACACCTGTATGTGACTCCTCACAGTAAAGTGCTTGAGAGAGATCCAGGACGTGTCCTTGTGAGTCTTTTCGGAACCGCTTTGAGTGATCCTTACACATAAAACCATAAAAACACTGTGAAAACAACGGACCAAAGGCCACATATTAAACACATTAAAATGGCTCTTAGGCCTGCATTACAGTAAGCGGCCCAGAGATGCCTATGGCCCAAACGCTTGGACGGACAGGAGGGTCTTACAAGCCCTGCGGAAGGCCAGCAGGTCGGTCTGCGCTCGGATTGTGGAGGGGAGGGCGTTCCACAAGACCGGCGCAGTGGCACTGGAAGCCCTCCTCCGCGTAGTGGACACATGGATGGATTGACAGCTAGGAACCACCAAGAGGTTCTGAGATTCAGATCGCAGTGGTCGTGGGGGATTGTATTGGGAGAGGCGGTCCCTAGGTACACTGGCCCCAGACCATTCAAGGCCTTGAAGGTCGGAACCAGCACCTTGAAGGTGATCCGGTGCTCAATTGGAAGCCAGTGCAGTCCGCGCAGGACAGGCGTGATGTGGCAGCGAGATGGAAGGCCTGCCACCAGCCGAGGAGCAGCGTTCTGCACCAGCTTCAGCTTCTGGATCACCGACAAGGGAAGGCCGATGTAGAGGGCATTACAGTAGTCCAATCTTGAGATGACCGTGGCTTGGACCACTGTGGCTAGGTCGTGACCAGACAGGTAGGGAGCCAGCCTCCTCGCCTGCCGGAGGTGATGGAAAGCCACTCCGCTGACGATGGGGATGTGCTTCTCCATCGACAGCTGGGCGTCAAGGGTGACTCCCAGACTTTTCACAGATGGAGACGGGCGAAGTGTCGCCCCGTCCAGGGTTGGGAGCCGGATCCCTCCCGTGCCCAGACGGCCCAGCCACAGGATCTCCGTCTTAGCCGGATTCACCTTCAACCTACTGGCTCGCAGCCATCCAGTGACGGCTTCAAGGCAGCGATGGAAATTATCGGGTACGGAGTCGGGCCGGCCTTCCATCCCCAGAATGAGCTGGGTGTCATCCGCGTATTGGTGACACTCCAGCCCGAAGCTGCATGCCAACTGGGCAAGTAATATAACAATAACAATAATAATAACGTCCTTCAACATATTTAGTGGAACGTGGATTCAGTGCGGTAACCAATTTATTAACAAAAAAAGAAACCGGTTGCAAAACAGTCAATCGCGATGACTTGAGACGACTGCTGACGGAAACAGAGCCGAGGATTCCTAGAGTGGCAGCAGCAGGCCAGGCCCATCCTCCTCATTGAGATGACTTCGAATGGTTTAACTTTTTTTGTGTGACCTTTCTATTCCAAGTTCAACAAATAGTTTCATCTTTTCAAACTTCAATGTTTCTAATTTACACCTTTCTTTATTATATTTTACTTAAAAAGGTAGAAATATTAATTAATCTTTCTCTTTAATTGCTATTAAAATTTTAAAGGAAATAATTTCCGGGGCTGAGTATAATTGTTTCCGGAAAAGGGGGAGGCCAAAAAAGTTTGGGAACCACTGCAATACATCAATATAAAACATATACAAAAAAAATACACAATGCATCCAGACCAAACTGGGTTTCTGTCAGGCAGGACATGGGCAGATTCCATAAGGAGAGCATGAGGTGTAATCCCCAAGGGTCAGTCCTCTGGGTGGAGGGGGGCACCTTTCCCTTTCCTTCCTTGGTCTGAATGCAGGCCCCTCCCTACCTCCCTCCCCCCCCTCCAAGAGGAGCTCCCCACAAAAGCTCCCTTCAGGCCCCCAACGGGGAGGAATGGGACCTCTTCCCTCCCACAGGCCCCCCTCAAGCCCCCCTCAACGGGGGAGGAATGGGACTTGGATCTTCAGACAGAGGGGGGAGAAAGGCTGGGGTTCTGGGAAAAGGGCTACTCATCCACCCCCTCTGGGGGTCCTCCTCTGTGCTGCCTGTTTCGCTCTTCCGGGAGGACGGATCCAACCTGCGAATCCCTGCCGTTCCTTCGTTCATCAGAGCCAGAGGGGGGGCCCTGGCCCACACTCCCATTGAGGCTTTAACACAGGAAGCGAGCAGAGTTCTGGGAAATGTAGTTTAGGGTGGAGCCTTTTGCGTTCTCTGCCACATAATAGTGCCTTCCCAAACTGCATTTCCCAGAATTCTCCCGGCTGCCTTGTGCCGCCTCCTACTCCTCCCTAAAAGTTGTGCTGAGGGGAACACACCCGTGTTCCTTCTCTAAAGCAGTGTTTCTCAACCAGTGTGCCGGGGCACACTAAGTGTGCCGTGAGCGATCATCAGGTGTGCCGTGGGAAATTGGAACCTCGGGGGAGAGTCTAGTGTGTTGAAGTATAAAAACCCTAAGAAACGTACCTCTATAAAGGCACAAAATTACAACCACCCCCTCCCCACCCGCTGTCTACTTGATCTCTCCCTCTCAATGCATTGGGAAGGCCCGCCTCCCTTTCCCCAAGTAGAGACCTCCTCTTGCCTCCTGGGGGCTCTGTGTGGGAAGTTTGGCCCAGTTCTATCATTGGTGGGGTTCAGAATGCTCTTTGATTGTAGGGGAACTGTCAGAACTCGAGGTTCTTAGCCTGGGTGAGGCTAAGGGAACTCAGAGTCTGACATGAAAGACAGCTCTGCAGATTGTGGGGAATTCCTGGGGATGACGCAATCGCCCAGGAGGGTGCAGAGTCATGGGGGATGTGACGTGGCTCTGTTGGACATAATGCTGAGTCAGCGGAAGATGATGGAATGCTGACCGGGCATGACCTTTGGGGACACTAGGTGCAGCACTGGGTGTTGCTGAGTCATATGGATATGATGCAACCCTGGCCGGACATTGCGGGTGGCGGGGAGGAGGGGTTGTTTGTATATAAGGTGGTGTGGGGTGAAGTGAAAGCGCTTTGGCTTTACAAGTATTGAACCTTTAATAAAACCCGGTGGATTGACCAGAAGACTCTGCGTGATTCTTGGGCGAAATTGAAGCGGCCTTACAGAAGCCAAAGCCCCATCAACTTTCCCTATCATGGAGAGGTTGGAGGAGGAGGATTACCTTGATCGTTGGAACCTCGCTCCGGAGGAAATCCGAAGAACGATGGAATGGGAGTGGACTACCATCGACCAGGTCGGATTTCCGGATGAGTCCAGAGAAGCAGCGGCGCAGTGGCGTGCGTCTGTTCAGGTGGACATGGGCACTTGTCGGAAGGAGGCCAGAGAAGTTGATGCCTGGAGAGGTGCGGCTCAGGTGGTCTCGGGACGAGTGGCAGGAGGATTCAGAGAAGCAGGTGCGTGTGGAGGCCCTGTTCAGGTGAAACTCCTGGGAACTGGAGAAGGATCCCAAGAAGCGGTGAGGACCACTGTTCAGGGGGAACCTTAGGCAGTTCTTGGAGATGCAGCTTGGAGAAGGAGGAGACTGCATTCGGGTAGTAGTGCGACTACCGAACCAGAAGAGCCTACGGAATTAGAGGTTTTGCAGTGTCGCATGGAGGCAATGGAGGCTACGTTCCGGAGGATGTCCAAAGAAATGGCGAAGAAGGAGCAGGCGTGGGAATCGATGTGGAGTGCTCCTGGAGGAGGGGACTTTACCCATTATTCCTGGATGGACGGTGAGAAGCCAGAAGAGCGTCCTAGATCTCCTTCGGGAGTGTGGACGGGTGGTGACGCCGTTGTAGGAAGTCAAGGAATGAGAGCCGGTGTTTCGTTGGGGCCTATCCCGGAAGAGAGAGAATCTAGAGGATGTTCGGTACCGGTTGGCATGGGCCGTGGGATTTGGCCGGAAGGCGAGCAGATGCAAGAGAGGCCTCGTGTGATGGATTATGGAAACAGGCCAAGAAAGGAGCCCCTTCGGGCTGAATTTGAAGGTGAGGCTTGTAAAGTCGCATTTTTTGTGGCCACAGTGAGTGGCCACATGGAGGACTATGGACAATTGTATCCGAGTGAAGGCAGTCGGGTGAGAGCTATAGGAGCTGCCTTCAAAGGACGAGCGGCTGAATGGTATGTCCAGTGCCATGACCGTCGGGATCCCTGTTTGAGGTCTGTGCAAGCTTTTTAAAGAGCCGTGAGAAACCGGTTTCGAGACCCTTTGGACAGAGTGAAGGCGAAGGAGGCGTTAAGATGTCTAACTCAGGGGTCTTGTTCAGTGACCGAATATTCCGAAGAATTTATGAGCTTGGCGGGGAAGGTGGTTGAGTGGTCGCCCGCTACGTTGTTGGAGCTATACAAGGATGGCTTGAGGAGAGAGATCCTGGAATGGTGCCTTCATCGAGACGACCCCGGAGATATCGATGGCTGGATCCAGTTAGCCGGCAACGTGGAAGGTATCCTGGCCCAGGTGCAGAGGCGTAAGACGATGGCGGCTGGAAAGTTTCGTGGGGAGCCCAGGCGGAGTTCGATGGATGGTCGAGGAGGACGAGAGCCCAGGCGTGGTGGTGCCAGTGATGGGAAGCCGAGTGGTGTGAGGAGACCCATGATGGGAAGAGGGCTTTGTTTTATTTGTCAGAAGCCCGGACATTTAGCAGCCCAATGTTGGCAAAAGAGACTACCAGAAACAAAACGTTCAGTGGTAGCTGGAGGAGCGCTGGGTGATAAGTTGGAACAACCCTCTGTTGGGGTGAGTGGGAGTTTTAGAAGTATTCAATGTCCTTTAGAAATATTGAAGGATAAGGGCTATGAGAAGCAACGGGCATTAGTAGATTGTGGATGTTCCGAGAATATTATGACTCCTAGTTTGGTAGAAAAGTTAAAGTGTAGTACCCAGGTTATGCCAGCTCCAGTGCATTTTGCTCAATTGGATGGGACTTTTGTTGAGGGGGGTCCATTCCCTTTAAGTACCAAGGGGTTAAAAGTTAAAGTGGGACCTTGGAAAGGAGAAGTAGATTTTGTGGTGGCCCCAATAAGTGAGCATAAAGTGGTATTAGGTATGCCATGGTTGGGACAAGCTAACCCCCTTATCGATTGGAAATCAGGGTTAGTAGAGTGCCGGGAGGCTCTTGTGGAGAAAATATCTCCTGGAATTAGGGGGAGGGATTTTTTGAATCAGTTGAATGGTATCCCAAAGGAATATTGGGATTATGCTGACGTGTTTGACCCTGTGCTAGCTAAATGCCTTCCGCCTATTAGGAATGTTCAGCGTAGAGTGGAGATTAAAGAAGGGGCGTTGCTACCTAAACCAAAAATTTATCCCATGTCAGCAAAGGAAAAGGTTGCTTTAAGGGAGCAAACTGATGAGTACTTGAAGAAGGGTTTTATTGAGCGGTCCGAGTCCCCCATTGCTGCCCCTGCCCTATTTAGGGGAAAAAAGGATGGGAAGTTGCGATTATGTATTGATTATAGGGGCTTGAATGCAATAAGTACTACCAACTGTTATCCCCTGCCATTAATCAAAGACTTGTTAGGTCAACTTGGAGGAGGGCAGTATTTCACAAAATTGGATTTGATAGACGCGTTCCATATGGTGAGGGTGAGAGAGAGTGACAAGTGGAAAACGGCGTTTTCGTGTCCCCTAGGGCTTTTCCAATGGACCGTCATGCCTTTCGGTTTGGCCGGCGCCCCCGGCATATTTATGCAATTGATAAATGAGGTCCTACCCCCCCTATTATATAGGGGTGTGTATGTGTATTTAGACGATATTGTGATCATGACGGAAACGAAGGAAGAGCATGTTAAGTTAGTGCACGATGTGTTGGAGCGTTTGAGACGGGCCAAGTTGTATGTTAAATTGAGTAAATGCGAATTTGGGAAGACCCAGATTGATTTTTTGGGTTATCGCATTAGTAAGGATAGAGTTGCAATGGATCCAGGTGGAAGACGTGGTTAGTTGGGAGGCACCACAGACTAGGAGGCAACTGCAAGTGTTTTTAGGTTTGGCTAATTTTTACCGGACTTTTATCCCGGATTTTGCAGAGATCACCCTTCCTTTGACGGAGTTGTTAAAGACTAAAGGAATGGGGGAATCTAGGAAGGTCAAGTCTCCTGGGGCTAGATTGATATGGACAGAGGACTGTCAGTCGGCGTTTGTGAAATTGAAGAGAGCTTTCACTACTGAGCCATTGTTGGTGCATCCGGATATTGAAAAGCCCTTTGTTGTGCAGAGTGACGCGTCTGCTTGGGCTTATGGAGGAGCATTGTTGCAACGGGACGCTCATGGGAGGTTGAGGCCGTGTGCTTATTTTTCAAAGAAATTTGGTGAACAATGTGTATGTGGGATTGATACTTCCTTAACGCTGCATACTGGGTTTCATTTGTTACATAGCTGCCATTCTCACAGCGTTGCTGGACTACAGCACCATCTTGTGTTCTTTCTATATATTGCACCCAGTTACAGTGTTTTCCCTCCCCTGTTGCTATACCTTGTGTTTTTCTGAGTGGTTGCAGAGCCATAGAGGAGAGTGTCAGAATGTGAATGGAATATGGTTTTTCAAAACCAGGCTTTATGTGCCCCAGGGGTTAAGGAGGAGAGTGTTGGAATTGGGCCATGACCATAAGACTGCTGGGCATTGGGGTTTGACCAAAACTCTTTTGGCGTTGCGGAGTCGTTACTGGTGGCCTGGAATGAGGTCGGATGTAAGGAATTACGTGCAGAGTTGTGAAGCGTGTGCAAGGGGTAAGGCCCCTACTGCTAGGCCCCAGGGATTGATACAGACTGTTGCTACTCCGACAAGGCCCTGGACTCACGTAAGTACTGATTTCGTGGGAGAATTGCCAGTGAGTCGAGGCTATAGATACATCTGGACTGTATTAGATTTATTTTCAAAGCAGGCGCATTTTATTCCGCTGACGCGTTTGCCTTCGGCGGAAAGGTTGGCCAAATTGTATATTCAGCACGTATATAGGCTGCATGGTTGTCCGGAGCAGGTGCTCATTGATCGAGGGGTTCAGTTTACTGCGCGATTCTGGGAGGCGTTTTTGGATGTTTTGGGGGCGGATCGGAGTCTTACATCTGCGTATCATCCTTGTTGTAATGGAGGCGTGGAGCGCGTGCAGAAATCGCTGGGTAGTTATTTGAGAATTTATACGAATAGGCAGCAGAATGACTGGGTGGATTTGCTGCCCTATGCTGAGATGGCTTACAACGGATCAGTGCATTAGTCTACGGGGAGGACGCCGTTTTCGATTGTGTATGGACAGGAGGTGTTGCCTTTGCCGCAACTGCCTGGGCGTGAGGGAGAGTTTGAATCTGAGGAGTGGAGTGTAAGAGCGCAGGCGGAATGGAAGGAAGTGGTGGAGACTTTGAGAAAGGCACAGAGGATGTACAAGAAGTATGGAGATAGGAAGAGACAGGAGAGTGAGGATTATCAAGAAGGTGATTTGGTATGGTTATCTACGCAGAATATAAAGTTAGATCTGCCCTCCAAAAAGTTAGGTCCGAAATACCTGGGACCCTTTAGGGTGGCTCAAAGGGTAAACAAGGTATCCTATAGATTAATCCTGCCAAAAGGGATGGGCAAGATCCATCCTACGTTTCATTGTAGCCTTTTGAAAAAGTATGTACATCCAGTGATGCCCAAGGATTGAGTGTATTTGGTTTCTGCAGGGGGAGGAGGACGAGGTGGAGGAGACCCTTATGTCAGAACTCGAGGTTCTTAGCCTGAGTGAGGCTAAGGGAACTCCGAGTCTGACATGAACGACAGCTCTGCAGATCGTGGGGAATTCCTGGGGATGACGCAATCGCCCAGGCAGGGAACTATAAATCCCAGCAACTACAACTCCCAAAAGTCAAGGTCTATTTCCCCCGAACTCCATCTGCGTTCATATTTGGGCATATTGAGTATTCCTGCCAAGTTTGGTCCTGATCCAACATTGTTTGAGTCCACAGTGCTCTCTGGATAGAGGTGAACTACAACTCCAAAACCCAAGGTCAATGCCCACCAAACTCTTATAGCATTTTCTCTTGGTTACGGGAGTTCTGTGTGGGAAGTTTGTGTCTTTCTGCAATTCCTGCCAGGATATCCATGTTGTGTTCATCGAAACAGGTCCAGGTTTCACACTGAGTGTATAAATACAATAAAAAACATATTAACTATATGTATTACTGTGTTAGAGTGTCATTTTGTGTCATTTTGGTTGGTGGTGTGCCCCAGGATTTTGTAAATTTAAAAAATGTGCCGTGGCTCAAAAAAGGTTGGGAAACACTGCTCTAAAGGGACTGAGAGATGAAAAGGGATGGTTGGGGGTTGAATCCACTCTGTGAGGAAAGCCAAGCTGAGAGGCCGTAACTCCAAAGGGGGGGGCTAGCAGTGGTCAATGTGGTCTACCATCGAAGCAAGTTTCATCCCCACAGGTCAAGAAACGAGGGAGAAAGCAGCCCTGGAAGCTCCTCCCACTTGCGCCATGACATAACGAAGACACGACTGAGCCAGCCTGCAGCCCGGCTTGACCCCTCGTGGAGCACCAGGCCTGCAACTCAGCTGGCCTTCCTCACAGCATCCCATTCGGCAAACAGTACTGATGTATGGACGTCTAATTAGGAACCATCGACATTCAGACCTCAACTTGGACTTCCGCTTTAGGAATGGCAGAATGCCTACATGACGAAAAGCTCTGTCCGTAGTCGTTAGCAAGAGGAGTGCCTCCAAGGAGCTCAAAAGGAGGGCAGGAGTTCACCTGGCTGCACATAAATACACATAACTACAGAGCATGGGTTAGGTAAAACTACAAACAGTGAGAGTCAGCGTAAATTCCAATATGTGAACTGTAATCAGAATGCATATAACATAACACTGAACAGCACAATAGAACAGATACACATCTATACAAACTTCCCATCACTTGTAGCTGCCCAAAAGTCTACGTAGGAATGACGTCGAGGCAATTGAGGCAGAGATTTATTGAGCACAGGAGCCAAGCGTCCGGGAAGTGAAGATATACCTTTCTATGGGCATTGCAAGCAGTTTAAACACGGTGTCAGCACTTTAAAACTCCAAGTCCTAGAAAAAGTGGATCCCAGACCTCGTATAGATTACAACCAGGTGTTACGTAATATGGAAAATAAATGGATTATTCTCCTCGATACGGAGCTCCCAAATGGGTTAAACGAACCTATCAGCCTTCACTCATTATTAGCAGTTAATAAATAAATAAATAAATAAATAAATGTATGTGCCAGCGTTCTGATTGGCTCCCGGCCTCTACATTCTGACAACATGATTGGTTGCCAGTGAGGGAGCATTTGCATAACGCCTCTATTGGCCAGCCAACACAAACATTCCGACCCTCTAAACTGCCAGAGGGGGATAAGGCAAAGGCCTGAGGCAGTCGCCAACACGAACATTCCGATGCTCTAAAGTGGCAGAGGGGGTCAGGAACAGGCCTGAGGCAGTCAGGCATGGTGGCAGTTTAAGGCAGAAACACTTTGCGCGCCCCAACAATGAGATAACAACACCAAACTTGCCGCACAGAACCCCAAGACCCACTCTACATCCTGGTGCAGTTTGAGGGATGACGGGACTTGAAGTACTTTAACTCACTTCCTTAGAACATTGTGCCCCACAGCAATCAGGGCCACACTTGGCACACAGAGGCCCACTATAAAGCCTGGAGCACGAATGATGGGATTTGCAGTACCCTCACCCAATTCACTTCCCACAGAAAATTGAAACCCCTACAAATCACAAACCACGCCCAAATCATTAACTTGATTTTCCTGACTAGGCCTCACTTAATGGGATGCTGTTTAAGGTCTGAATTGACAGTAAGGCTTCATTAACTTGATTTTGCTGACTAGGCCTCAGCTCATGGGACATTGTGTATGGCCTGAATTGCAAGGCTTCATTAACTTGTAAGGCCTCAGCTCATGGGACATTGTGTATGGCCTGAATTGACAGTAACCTACCTTGGCACACAGAGCCCCTATGGCCCACGCTACATTCTAATGCAGTTTGGAGGAGAGTGGACCATGGATGTTGGGATTTGATGTACCTCCATGGATTATGGGATTTGTAGTACTCTCAAACCCTTCATTCCCCACAGACCACTGTGGTCCAGAACCAAGACTGATACAGACCAAACTTAGCACACAGAGCCCCCATGACCCACGCTCCATCCAACTGCAGCTTAGAGGAGGGCGCACCATGGATGATGGGAATTCAAGTACCTCCACTCACTTCACAAGCCCCTGTGATCATCCAGACCAAGCCGAGACTGTGACCCTCATCCAGTGACTGATCAGGACCAAACTTGGTGCCACAGCTGAGGGCCCCCATGACTCACTTCACAGGACTTTACATCCTGGACCAAACTTGGGACACAGAGTACATTGGGAGGAGGGGTGGACCATGGATGATGGGAATTGAAGTACCTCCACTCACTTCACAAGACCGCTGCCAATCTCATCCAATGACTGATCAAGACCAAACTTGGGACACAGAGCCCCCATGACTCATTCTACATCCTGGTGCAGTATCGAGGAGGATGGACCATGGATTCTGGGACTTGAAGTACCTTCACTCACTTTTTGAGACCACTGCAAGCCACATAAACAACTGATAAGGACCAACCTTGCCACACAATGCCTTTCTCAAATAACCTGGGCAGGGTCCCCAAGGTCCCTCAATGCCTCTCTCTCTCTCTCTCTCTCTCTATCAATCTCTATATATAATAAAGCGGAATGTTTGTATGTATGTATATTTGTTTGTATGTTTGTTTGTATGTATGTATGTATGTATGCGGCAGCGTTCTGATTGGCTGCCACTTTCACAGGCCCCAGCGACCACCGCGGGTGATGGACCTGCACCAAACTTGGTACACATAACCCCCCTGACCCCTTTATATCCTGGTGCGGTTTGGGGGACATGGCCCACGGATTATGGGATTTGTAGTACATTCAAACACTTTGGTTCCCACAGACCAGTGCGGCCACCTAAAAGGCCCAAAACAGACCACACTTGGCACACACATCCCCCATTACCCACTCTACGTCCTGGGGCACTTTGGAGGAGGGCGGACCATGGACGATGGGACTTGAAGTACCTCTACTCACTTCCCAAGTCCGCTGCGACCCTCTTCCAATTTCTGATCGAGACCACACTTGACATACATAACCCCCATGACTGCCTTCATGTCCTGGTGAGGTTTGGCGGAGGACTGACAATGGATGATGGGATTTGTACTACTTTCACACCCCTCTGTTTCCACAGATCACTGCGGCCCCCAACAAACACTGATTAAAACCACACTTGGCACAAAGAGCCCCAGTGACCCACTCAACATCCTGCTGCAATTTGGAGGAGGGTGGCCCTCAGATGATGGGACTTGCAGTACCATCAGTAATTTCAGGATACCACTACAACTTCCAATAATGATGGATCAAGACCAAACTTGGCGCACAGAGCCCTCATGACCCACTCTACATCCTGGTGCTGTTTGGAGGAGGATGGATCATGGGTGATGGGAGTTGAAGTACCTCCATTCACTTCCTGAGACCCCTGCAACCCTCATCCACTGACTGATCGAGACCAAACTTGGCACACATAGCCCCCTTGACCCACTCTACATCCTGGTGCAGTTTGGAGAAGGATGGACCATGGACAATGGGACTTGCAGTACCCTCACTAACTTACAGAGGCCACATAACCAACTCATAAAGACCAACCTTGCCACACAATGCCTTTCTTTATTAACCCGGGCACCGCCGGGTCCTCAGCTAGTACATTATAAAAGAGAATGTTTGTATGTATGTATGTGTGTGTGTGTGTATGTATGTGGCAGTGTTCTGATTGGCTCCCGGCCTCTACATTCTGACAACATGATTGGTTGCCACTGAGGGAGCATTTGCATAACGCCTCTATTGGCCAGCCAACACGAACATTCCGACCCTCTAAACTGGCAGAGGGGGATAAGGCAAAGGCCTGGGGCAGGCGCCAACACGAACATTCCGATGCTCTAAAGTGGCAGAGGGGGTCAGGAAAAGGCCTGAGGCAGTCAGGCATGGTGGGAGTTTCAGGCCAAAACACTTTGCGACCCCTTTGCGACCCCAAACAATGAGAGAACAAGACCAAACTTGCCACACACAACCCACAAGACCCACTCTACATCTTTCCTGCGATCCGAGGAAAGAGAGGACTACTGGCAGTATTAACGAAAGTAGAAGAGAAATACAACGATTCGACTGTTTCCAAAGAGTCTTTGTAAGAACCGTAGACTGAGGGGGGACACAGAAGGGATAGGGCCCTGTTAAACGTCTGAGGCTGAGTTGATGAAGCAGTTGTCACTGAGTAACTGAGAATTGGTCCATTTGATTACGGATATATACAAAGAGTTGATTTCAGGATAAGGGCAAATGTTAGACGAAGGGAAGGAAGGGAGACTTAAAAGAAAGGAGGGGGATTATATGATTACTGAGAATTACTGATTTAATGAAACAATATTATATGATTGGTTTGTCTGGAAATGTAAGTAAATGAACTTATGGAATTAGTGAAATAGTAGCTCAGTCTACGAATTGAAGAATTAATTGATGAACTCGGGGAACAAATTAATTTCTTTTTTTAAAAAAAAAGAAAAGGAGAAACTGATGTGATTGAATGATTGTTGGTTAACTGACTGGATTAATCGGTTTATGAACTGTTTAGATTATGAATGATTGATCTGGGGACATTGATAAAAGAAGGGGATTGATTTGAATGTTTGACTGAGAGCTATATTATTATTTCTTATCACCCGAAATAGTACATATTGGTGAAACATCTATGACAAACAAAAGCAACAAGAATGGCAGCATCAAAGAAAGAGGGAAAGGATTTGAAACCCCTCCCAAGAAGGGGCTCATTCTCTGGACAGGGACCGGAGGAGGGCGGACTGAGAGACCTCCTTAAAGACATTCAAAAAGAGATCCAGAAGCTAGGAGTTAAAACGGACCTACTTCAAAATATGGCAGTGACACATGAAAATCAACAAAAAGCAACGCAGGAGGAAATGGTGACCATGCAGAAGAAATTAACAGAGGAATGGAGCACAATTAAAAAAGAGGTCTCAGACGCTTTACAGGACGTTAAGCAATTAAAGACGGACCAAGTCGAAATTGAGAAAACTCAAAAAAAGACTCAGAAGAAAGTCGAGGGAATAGAAAAAAAGACTACGACCATGGAGAGGACACAGGAAAGGCTGGAGACTAGCGAAATGGAACATCAATTGAGATTTCGCAATATCGCCGAACAAGATGGAGAAGATATTCGAGAGGTGGTAATCCTCCTAGTATCAAAGATATTGGATATGCCCGAGAGAGAGGTGGAGAGAGAGATTGATAAAGTCTACCGGATTCAGACGAACTACTCAACAAAAAAAAAGTACCACGAGATGTGATCGTGAATTTCATCCGAAAAAGAATGAGAGAGGACACCTGGAGGAAGAGCAACCTAAAGCCTACTCATTTTAAGGATATGAAAGTATCGATTCTCCGGGAATTCCCCGCTGCTGTATTGACTAGGAGAAGAAAATACTTCTTCTTAACAAAGGAATTAAAACAATTACACATTCGCTTTAGGTGGGAGAGGAACGAAGGCATCATGGTTACTTATAAGGATGAAAAAATCTGGCTTACATCAGAGGATAAGGCTAAGGACTTTTATAGAAGATTAGAGAAAGAAAGAAAAATAAGAACACCACTAAGCTCTCTGGAGAAAGAGAAAAAACCCAAAAGGAAACGTGAGAACACTCCTGAGTCCCAAAGTACCGCCCCTGCAGGCGCAGCCTCAGCTGACCCACCAGACATAGAAGAAGAAGGAGAGGAAAGAGACGAAGATGACTTAGAACTAGAGGACGAAGATGTATTTAATAGAGACCTGAATGTCTAGCTTAATGCAACAATTGAAATGCTACTCAAATAATGTGAATGGCCTAAACTCGCCAAATAAACGTAAACGTTTATTTAACCAAATTAAGACTGGAAATTATAATATTATTGCACTCCAAGAAACACACATTAAACAAAAACATGTATCCCACTTAACCCAGAAGAATTTGGGACGAGCTTACTACTCCTCTGCACCGGACAAGAAAAAGGGAGTAGTCTTGTACATAGAGGACAAAATTAAATCAGAATTCCTGTTTAGAGATGATGAAGGCAGAATGGTAGCAGTCAAAATAACTATAGGTACGGAGACAATTTTGATCTGTAATATAAATGCTCCGAATGCCTCCAAGAAAAAATTTATAGCCACCCTCAAACAAAAATTGATAAATGAACCTGTAGACCATATGATAATTTTAGGCGACTTCAACGGTGTACTAGATAGGACACTAGATAAATCTAGAATGACAAAAAAGACAAACAAAAACGACACCTCTACCTTACCAGACAACTTTATCAAATTTAAGATTGAATTTGATCTTGAGGACGTATGGAGAATTCACAATCCTACAGCTAAAGATTACACATTCTATTCTAATCGCCACAGCAGTTGGTCTAGAATTGATATGATTTGGACGACCAAGTCGCTGACGACAAAGATACAAGACACCAGGATACATCCTAGAGACATCTCTGACCATGGAGCCATAACGATGACAGTGAACCAAAGGAGAGGAACAAGGAAGTGGAGACTAAACGAAAACCTTCTGAAAACACCGGAAGATATAAAAAAGAATAAGGAAAAGACTATAGAATACTTTGAACTAAACACACATGCAGACATTAAAATTCAAGTTGTCTGGGATGCATACAAAGCTGTGATGCGTGGCCACCTTATCCAGCAAAACGCAATGAGAAATAAAGTAAGAAAACAGCAGTTTGATTCCATCTATGAAGAATTGAAACTATTGGAGGACCAATTGAAAAATAATCCAGGGAATAAGAAAATTCCAAAGAAATTAGAGAGATTGAGAAGGGAGAAACAAAACCTGGAGACGGAACAAATGGCTAAACAATTAAAATATGTAAAACAATACTCCTTCGAAAATGCTAATAAGGTTGGTAGATGGCTAACAAGACGTCTTCGAAAGAAGAAACAATCTCAACAGATTATAAGAATCAAAAAACAGGGGATTTTCCTCACAGAAGATGATCAAATAAGACAAGAATTTAAGAATTTTTATAGTCAATTATACTCCAAAACTCCGGTAACAGAAGATAAGATTAATCAATATTTGAACACCTTGAAATTAGACAAGATAACGGATGACCAAAGACTAGAATTAAATAGAGAAATAACAATAGAGGAAATAAAGAAAGTAATTAAGACTTTAAAAAATGATAAAGCGCCAGGACCAGACGGCTTCACGGCATGTCTCTATAAAACGATACAAGAAGAATTACTACCAACATTAAGAGAGATTTTGAACAAGGCGCTAACTGACAAAATAATACCTGATTCTTGGAAGATGGCAGATATTGTCATGATATACAAAGAAGGTTCAGACCCAGAAGATATAAGAAATTACCGCCCAATCTCCCTACTGAATACAGACTACAAGATTTTCTCCACAATAATGGCAAATAGACTTAAAAACTTCTTAGTAGATTGGATTGAGGAGGATCAAACGGGATTTTTACCTAATAGAAACATCAAGGACAATGTAAGGACTATTTTGAATGCAAACGAATACTATGAAACTAACCACCAAAGAGACCTAGCTCTCCTCTCAATTGATGCTGAAAAAGCATTTGATAATTTGAATTGGGACTTCTTCAAAATATTATTCAAGGAAATAGATATTGGCTTTCAATTTCAGAATGCGATCGAGGCAATTTATAAGGAACAAAAAGCGAGGATATGGATAAACGGCTCAGCTACCGAAGAATTTAAGATCGAAAAGGGTACTCGCCAAGGATGTCCGCTGTCACCGCTAAATTTTATCTTCGCACTAGAGACACTCTTAATAAAAATAAGAAGTAATAAAGAATTGAATGGACTCAAGGTCGACAGACATACATATAAAATTAGAGCATTTGCGGACGACGTGATCTGTATAATTGAAAACCCAAAAACTAATATTGAGAAGTGGCTAAAGACCTTTGAAGAATTTGGAGAGGTAGCCGGGTTCAAACTGAACAAAAAGAAGACAAAAATATTAACTAAAAATATGTCCAAACAGAAGCAAGATGATATACAGACCATGACAGATATAGAGGTAGTCCCAAAAATTAAATACTTAGGGATTTGGCTAACATCGAGAAATCTACATCTGCTAAAGAACAATTATTTAACACAATGGGAGGAAATGAAGAAGGACCTGTTACAATGGGAGAAATTAAATCTATCGTTACTGGGGAGAATTGCAGCGGTGAAAATGAATCTTCTACCGAAAATGTTATACCTGTTTCAAAATCTTCCAATAATTAGAAATATGGAGACATTTAAGAAGTGGAACAAGGACATAATGAGGTTTATCTGGAAGGGAAAAAAACCAAGAATAAAATATAATATAATGATAATGCCTAAAGAAAATGGTGGCTTCGGCCTTCCAGACCTCAAAACATATTATGAATCCTGTGTTGACACGATGCACGGACTTGACCGGCCCCTTAATTACACACACTGAGACGATATAAAGGCTAACTAGTTTATTGAATATAAAAACAGTTCAAAGAGTATAGTATCCAAAATAGCAGAGTAAACCAAAGGCAAGGAATGCAATAGTCCAAAATAGCAAAGTAATCCAAAGGCAAGGAATACAATAGTCCAAAATAGCTTGGTAAGGCTTCAAAAGCTTGGCAAGGCTCCGCTTAGCAAATGCGGATCAGGAACAAGGCAAGTAGCAAAATACAAGGCAAGGACTTGGTAGGCCACTAGCCAGGCTTGGCTCCGTGGACACACTTCGCTGCACGCCTACTCCAGAGAGACGTGGCGAAGCACTGAGGATTCGTTCCCCGAATCCTATACTTAATCTTTCTGCCGAGGACCCCGACGCTCTAGGCTCCTCCGTCTCCAATCTCTGCTCTGGGACCTCGGCCGATCTAGGCTATGGTACCAGCCCCCTCCTGCTAGTCTCGATGTCCCGTCTCCTATCAAAGGAACGGCCTTGCCTGCCAACATCTGTTTCCCTATCTCCGTGAGAGCTCTCCTCCCTAGAAACTTCCCAGCCGCTTTCTTCCATGTTTTCACTCAAAAGATCTTGAGAACCTCCCCCCCGGGCGTTCATAACTTTCATTATCACTGCTTTCCATTTGCACCTGGTTATCTATCTCCTCATATGGGTCAGGCCAACCTTCGTCCCAAGTTAGGCTCTCTGTGGGAGAGAGAGGCCCAGTGATGGGGAACTCTCCTTCTGCTAACCCTTCCAAATCCTCTTCAGAATCTAACTCAGGTGCTGCAGGCCCTAATGCCAATGGGACCCCCGATGCTGCCCCTTGCTCACCAGGCACAAACGAGAACTGGTGTGCTACACTATCCCCCCCTCAGGGCCCCCCCGAGGCCTCCCCCGAGGCTTGGGCTTGTCAGGGTACTTGCGGTGAAACCTCGCAACAATGTCCGGGGCATGCACATCGCGGGCCTTCGTCCAGGAACGCTCCTCCGGGCCAAAACCTTTCCAGTCAATCAGATACTCCAACTTCCGGTACCGGATGCGGGCATCCAGGATGTCCTGCACCTCGAACTCCTCCTCTCCCGCACGCATCACAGGGGGAGGGGGCGGCTGCGTCACATCAGGCCGCACCCCCTTCGCCGGGCGGAGCAAAGCACGGTGAAACACAGGGTGGATCTTCATGTCCGGTGGGGGTTGTAGTTTGAAAGCAACAGGGCCCACCTTCTCCAACACCTTGTAGGGGCCTAGGAATCTCGCATCCAACTTGCGGCTAGGCCGCTGCGTGGGTAGGTTCTTGGTAGACAGCCAAACTCTGTCCCCCACGAGGATATCAGGACCCTCCTGATGCCGCCGATCAGCCATCCGCTTGTAATCCGCCTTAGCCTGGTCCAATTGAGTACGTAGCAAGTCTTGGAGTGCTGTGAGCTCCTGTAGCCAATCCTCAGCCGCAGGCACCTCCCCAGACGAAGCCACCGGAGGGTAGAACCGAGGGTGGTGGCCATAGTTCGCAAAGAAAGGAGTCTCTTTGATGGATTCCTGTGTCGCGTTGTTGTAGGCAAACTCCGCCAAAGACAACAAGGACACCCAGTTGTTTTGCTGATAGTTGACATAGCACCGCAGATACTGTTCCAATGTGGCGTTAACCCTTTCGGTTTGCCCGTCGGTCTGGGGGTGATGGGCCGTTGACATCCGCACGTCAATCCCCAGCAGCTTTTGGACAGCCTTCCAGAACTGGGAAGTGAATTGGGTGCCGCGGTCCGTCACCAAACTCTGTGGAAGTCCATGCAACCGAAACACATGTTGCACAAACATCTCAGCAGTGTCCTTGGCCGTAGGCACCCCCACACAGGGGATGAAGTGTCCCATCTTGGTGAAACAGTCCACCACGACCAGGATCGTGGTGAACCCCTTGGACTTGGGCAGGTCGGTGATGAAGTCAGCCGAAATCATCTTCCATGGGGCGGAAGGAGTGGGGAGCGCCTGGAGCAACCCGGCCGGCTTGCCCCCCTGGTTCTTAGCCCGCTGGCACACAGGGCAAGAGCCCACGTAGTCCTTCACATCCCTCCGCACTTTAAGCCACCAGAAGTCCCGTAGGACTAACTGAAGAGTCTTGAAAAGCCCAAAGTGTCCCGCGGCCCGGCTGTCATGGCAAAGTTTCAGAATGTCCTCCCTCTCGGGCCCAGGGGAAACATAAACAGAGTCACGGTGGTAGAGCACCCCGTTCTTTACCTGGAAAGGGGCTTGGACCCCCTTGGTCAGCTGCTCTTGCACCCAAGGGTCGTCCCGTTGGTGAGCCTGAACCCGGTCACTCAGAGTTCTCTTGTCCACGGGGACCGGCGGGGCCACCGGGGGGTTCACAGGAGCCGCTCGAGCGGCAGCAAAGTTCTCCGCTTTGAGCAGAGGCGTCTCGGACAGCCCTTCTCCTCCACGCACATACTCCGGCTTCCGGGACAAAGCGTCAGCTTGCTTGGTCTGCTTGGGGGTCACATAGTGGATGCGGAAATTGAATCGCTCAAAGAACAGGGACCATCTCTGTTGCCTCTGGTTCAATTTGCGCTGGGTCTTCAAGTGCTCCAAATTCCGGTGGTCGGTGTGAACTTCCACCGGAAATTTGGCCCCTTCCAGCAGATGTCTCCACACTTCAAAGGCTACCTTGATGGCCAGGAGCTCCTTCTCCCAAATGGTATAGTTCTTTTCCGGAGCCGTCAGCTGCCGGGAGTAGTAGGCACAGGGCAACAAGTCCGTCCCCTGCGGCTGTAGCAGGATCGCTCCCACTGCTACATCCGAAGCATCAGCTTGCACGATGAAAGGGGTACGGGGGTTGGGATGCTGCAGAAGCGGCTGAGTGGTGAACAGCTGCTTCAACTTCCGAAACCCCACGTCCGCCTCCGATGTCCACCGGAACGGCACCTTTCCCCGCAGGCACTGGGTGATGGGATCAGCCCACTTGGCAAAGTCAGGAATGAACTTTCTGTAGTAGTTGGCAAAGCCCAGGAATCTTTGAATGTCTTTTTTGCTGGCCGGAGCCGTCCAGTCGGCCACAGCTTGGACCTTGGTGTCATCCATGGCAATGCCCGTAGGTGAAATACGGTAGCCCAGGAAATCCACCTCTCACAGATCAAATGCGCATTTCTCCAGCTTGGCATAGAGCCCGTGGGCCCTCAGTCTCTGGAGTACTTCCTTGACATGGCGGTCATGGGTCGCCTGATCCGGAGAGAAAATCAACAGGTCGTCCAAATAGACTGCCAGATAACGGTCCAGCAGGTCTCGGAAAATGTCATTCATGAAATGTTGGAAACAGGCGGGGGCGTTGCACAAACCGAATCCCATCACCAGGTATTCGAAACTTCCCCACTTGGTCTGGAAAGCGGTCTTCCATTCATCACCCTGGCGAATCCGCACAAGATTATAAGCACCCCGAAGGTCCAGTTTAGTGAACATCTTGGCACCACGCATCCGCTCCAACAACTCTGGGATCAGGGGCAGGGGATAGTGGTTCCGAATCGTGATCTTGTTGAGCTCCTGATAGTCATTACAGAGCCGCAGTTCCCCCGATTTCTTCTTGACAAACAGGATGGGTGCCCCAGCCGGGGACTGAGAAGGCCGGATAAACCCCTTCCGCAGATTCTCATCCAGGAAATCTCGGAGAGCCTGTTGCTCTGGTTCCGAGAGAGGGTAGAATCTCCCCCGCGGGATAGGGGCTCCGGGTTCCAGTTCGATGGCACATGTCGCTGAAAACATCCCAAAAACCGGCATACTTCTTGGGCAACGTGGCAACTTGTTCCACCTCATGGGCCTGGCAAGCCCGGGCCGTCATACAGTGGCTCTGGCAATGGTCGGAAGAAAAAATTAGCTGTCTCTTGGCCCAGGAAATCTGGGGATCATGGAGCGCGAGCCACACAATGCCTAGGACAACAGGAAAGTCCGATAACTTGGTGAGAAGGAATGAGATCTCCTCTTTGTGGGAGCTTGTCCACATCTTGGTAGGGGCTGTATACTGAGTTACAGCCCCGGCTTTCAAAGTTCTGCCATCAAGTCTGTACACCCTTTGGCTCTTGGAGATCAAGAAATTGTAATCCTGCAGACTTGGCGTAGTCTGCATCGATAAAGTTGTTGGTGGCCCCAGAGTCGATCATGGCATGGACCATCATCGGCCCCTTCTCTGGCGACCACAGGGTGATCATCACTAGGAACAATTGTCCAGTCTTGGGTTCTGGGGGGAGGTTAGCGACGTCGGCCGAGTGAGCGAACCCTCTTACACTCGGCCGGTTCCTTCCCCCGTCGCCTGGATGGCCTCTTCAGCCTCCGGAGCTCTTTCAAAAGCGGCGGATGCCCAGGGAGCCTTTCCGCGTGGCTTTTGGGGGCATTCTCTAGAAAAATGTCCAGCTCCCCCACAGTACCAACACAGATTTAAACGTTGACGACGTGCTTTCTCAGCCGCGTCTACCTTGGGTCGAACAGTGCCAAGCTGCATGGGTTCCGGCTCATCCAGGAGTTGGGGGGTTGGGGCAAACTGTCGGGGCGAGAACTGGTTGGTCCCCGGCTCCTTCCTTCCCGGCGGCTTCTCTGCCGTACCCTTATCCCAACGTCTCCGGGTCTGCGGTTCCGCCTCCACTCGTAAGCTCACGGTGATTGCCGCCTCCAGGTCAGTGGGCCGAGGTCCTCTCAGCATCTCTTGCTGTATCTCCGCTGACAATCCTTTGATGTACTGATAATGTAGGGCCGAAGCGTTCCAGTCCACCTGGCCCGCCAACACCCGGAATCGGGAAATATACTGGGACAAGGACAGGTCCCTCATCGACAAACGGTCCAAATCCCGTTCCGCTAGCTCCGCATTCACTGGAGCTCCCCAAGTCGCCTTGATGGCATCCAGGAAGGCTCTTAACGTAGCCACATGGGGAGATACGGCCCGGATCAACGACGTCGCCCAGGTGGCGGCCGTTCCTTCCATCAGGTTGAACACAAATCCTACTTGGGCCCGGTCCGTTGCAAACTCGGTGGGCCGGAGCTCCAGGTACATGTTCACTTGAGCGACAAAAACATCAACTTGAGCCGGATTGCCGTTGAATCGTGCCGGCGCGGTCACCGAGGGGTGCCTTCCAGCTCGGGTCCTCAGTTCTACAACTTCTCGTTGTAGGTCAGCCACCTGGGCATCAGTTAAATTAGCCATGGCGGTGGCTTTCTTGGAGCGTTTCCTGGAGCGTCCCGTGATGTGAAAAAGGGGTTCGTGGAGTGCTTCGGCCAACTGTCACGATGCACGGACTTGACCGGCCCCTTAATCACACACACCGAGACGATATAAAGGCTAACTAGTTTATTGAATATAAAAACAGTTCAAAGAGTATAGTATCCAAAATAGCAGAGTAATCCAAAGGCAAGGAATGCAATAGTCCAAAATAGCAAAGTAATCCAAAGGCAAGGAATACAATAGTCCAAAATAGCTTGGTAAGGCTTCAAAAGCTTGGCAAGGCTCCGCTTAGCAAATGCGGATCAGGAACAAGGCAAGTAGCAAAATACAAGGCAAGGACTTGGTAGGCCACTAGCCAGGCTTGGCTCCGTGGACACACTTCGCTGCACGCCTACTCCAGAGAGACGTGGCCGAAGCACTGAGGATTCGTTCCCCCGAATCCTATACTTAATCTTTCTGCCGAGGACCCCGACGCTCTAGGCTCCTCCGTCTCCAATCTCTGCTCTGGGACCTCGGCCGATCTAGGCTATGATACCAGCCCCTCCTGCTAGTCTCGATGTCCCGTCTCCTATCAAAGGAACGGCCTTGCCTGCCAACATCTGTTTCCCTATCTCCGTGAGAGCTCTCCTCCCTAGAAACTTCCCAGCCGCTTTCTTCCATGTTTTCACTCAAAAGATCTTGCGAACCTCCCCCGGGCGTTCATAACTTTCACTATCACTGCTTTCCATTTGCACCTGGTTATCTATCTCCTCATATGGGTCAGGCCAACCTTCGTCCCAAGTTAGGCTCTCTGTGGGAGAGAGAGGCCCAGTGATGGGGAACTCTCCTTCTGCTAACCCTTCCAAATCCTCTTCAGAATCTAACTCAGGTGCTGCAGGCCCTAATGCCAATGGGACCCCCGGTGCTGCCCCTTGCTCATCAGGCACAAACGAGAACTGGTGTGCTACACGTGTCCTGGCATGGATAAAAGATTGGATGCTATTGTCTAATAACAAAATCTTAACTTTAGAAGGGTTCGATTTAAGGAAAGGTTGGCACTCATACCTATGGTACGGTGGCACCACTAAAGAAAAAAACTTTGGAAACCACTTTATTTGCTCCTCTCTAATAAAGATCTGGAACAAATATAAGAATCGTATATACACTAAGACACCTGTAATGACGCTCCAACTTTCGGTAAGGATCACGCGTAGATTGAAGCACGGTCCAACACGATTTTATTGCAGGTACAACACATGTGAAGCTAAAGCACCGGCCCGCCACCCAAACACACCTTTTATACCCAAACCCCCCTCCCACTGCCCATGCAATGTCCAGGCAGGGTTGCACCATATCCGGGTGAGTCAGCATATCCCACAGTCCAAAGGGATGTGACCTCATAGGTCCCTGAGTCAGCATTACTAGTCCAATGTCCAATGTCCAAGCTTGGAGGAGTTTGCATCACTTCCCCCCACAGCTCTGCTGGCACCTGGAAGTTACATCACTCCCAGCCTGACTCAGCATAGTCCTTCAATAATCAGAGCAAAGGTCACTCCGACTCCCAGAGAACTGGGACAAAGGTCAGCACTCATGGCAGGCTGGAAACCTGAACTTCTTCCAAGCTCAGGTTTCCCAGATCTGACAACACCATTATGGCTCTCACCACTGGAAGCGGATCAACGTAGATTATTAGGTTGGACTGAATGGCCCAAATACAGGGATATCTTAAAGAAACAAAATGGTGAATATTTTCTGAAGTCACAGGAAGAAATATCTAAAAATTTTGTCAGTGTCCGATGGCTCCAATATTTCCAATTGAGAGAATGGTTCAATAAAGATAAGGTTACAGGATTTAGTGAAAATGAGGGAACCTGGGATAAAGTTCTGAAATCAGAAAAGAAAACAACATCAAAGATATACTCCATGCTTCTTTCCTGGATAACAGAGGAAGAGATAATTAAACAAACGATGGTAAAGTGGGCTCAAAACATAGGGAGACCAATACAATTTAGAGAATGGGAAACATTATGGCAGAAAAACCTCAAAATCACCTACGCTACCGATTTAAAAGAAAATTGGCTTAAAATGATCCACCGATGGTACATTACACCGCAAAAACTGAATGTAATGTACAAAAATATGGACAATAAATGCTGGAAATGCAGAATTCAAGAAGGTACTTTTTATCATATGTGGTGGTCCTGCCCCAAGACAAAAGAATACTGGTCAATGATACATCAGGAATGTAAACAAATGCTAAAAATAGACTTTCCAAGAACTCCGGAACTATACCTATTAGGACTAATAGGCGAGAATGTATTCGAAAACGAAAACCAACAAAAACTCTTTGTGTACCTGGCCACGGCGGCACGGATAGTCTTCGCAAAACTGTGGAAGCAAAACCTCCTCCCAGACAAAGAACAATGGTTGGAGAAAGTGCTGGAAATCAAGGGAATGGATGAACTAACATACTGGCTTCGCCAGAATAATGGCAAGGGGAATACGATGACAGATTGGACTGTGATTAAGGAATATATAAAATCAATAAAAACAGATTGAAGCACTCTGTCAAACACAATATTAAATAAATATGAATAAGAGCACCTTAGGATGCCCAATGTGAAAGAAATAATATAATTATGTAATATGACAAAGTATGGAACTAGAACGGAAGTCAATATTGTCCCCTACCCTTCCCCCATCCCTTTTCCTTTTGTTTCTGTGTATTGTAAACTTATATGTTTTGTATTGTTTATAAAAAATATGAATTTTTTTTAATAAAAACCACTTTTAAAAAAAGACCCACTCTACATCCTGGTGCAGTTTGGGGGAGGATGGACCATGGATGACAGGACTTGCAGTGCTTTAACTCACTTGCTTAGAGCACTCTGGCCCACACCATAGAAGGATCAGGACCACACTTGGCACACAGATGCCCACTGGCCCACTTTACAACCTGGTGCAGTGTAGGGCAGGGTGGGCCACAAATGATGGGATTTGCAGTACCTTCACCCGATTCATTTCCCACAGAACATTGAAACCCCTGCAAATCACAGACCAGGCCCAAACTTGGCACACAGAGTACCCATGACCCACTCTACATCCTGCTGCAGTTTTGAGTGGGATGGACCATGGATGATAGGACTTGAAGTACCTTCACTCACTTTCTGAGACCACTGCGACCCTCATCCAATCACCAAACAAGAACAAACTAGGCACACAGAGCTTCCATGACCCACTTTACATCCTGGTGCAGCTTGGAGGAGGGCAGACCATGCATGATGGGACTTGAAGTACCTTCACTCACTTCCCAAAACTGCTGCAAGCCACGTAAACATCTCATAAGGACCACCCTTGGCACGCAATGCATTTCTCAAATAACCCGGGCAGGGCCGGATCCCCAAGCTATTCTCTATTCTCTCTATTATATATAAAAAAGTGGAATGTTTGAATGTTTGTATGTTTGTATGTATGTATGTATGTGGCAGCGTTCTGATTGACTGCCACTTTCACAGGCCACAGTGACCAGCCCGGGTGATGGACCTGCACCAAACTTGGGACACATAACCCCCCTGACCCCCTTTACGTACTGCTCCGGTTTGGGGGACATGGCCAACGGATTATGGGATTTGTAGTACATTCAAACACTTTGGTTCCCACAGACCACTGCGGCCACCTAAAAGGACCAATACAGACCACACTTGGCACACACTTCCCCATTACCCACTCTACGTCCTGGGACACTTTGGAGGAGGGCGGGCCATGGATGATGGGACTTGAAGTACCTCTACTCACTTCCCAAGTCCGCTGCCACCCTTATCCAATTACTGATCGAGACCACACTTGGCACACATAACCCCCATGACTACCTTCACATCCTGGTGAGGTTCAGGGGAGGACTGACAATGGATGATGGGATTTGTAGTACTTTCACACTTTTGTTCCCACAGACCACTGCGGCCCCCAACAAACACCGATAAAGACCACACTTGGCACACAGAGCCCCAGTGACCCACTCTACATCCTACTGAAGTTTGGAGAGGGGCAGAACATGGATGATGGGACTTGCAGTACCTTCCCTCACTTTCCAACACTGCTACAAACCTAATCCAATGACTGATCAACACCAAACCTGGCACACAGGGCCCTCATGACCCACTCTACATCCTGGTACAGTTTTGTGTGAAACGGACCACGGATGATGGGACTTGAAGTACCTCCACGCACTTCCTAAAAACAATACAACCCTCATCCATTCACCAATACAGACCAAACTTGGCACACAGAGCCCCCATGACCCAATCTACCTCCTACTGCTATGTGGGGGAGGCTGGACCACAGATGATGGGACTTCCAGTACCTTCAGTAATTTCATGATACCACTGCAACTCCCAATATTGATGGATCAAGACCAAACCTGGGACACAGACTCCTCATAACCCACTCTACATCCTGCTACAGTTTGGAGGAGGGGAGACCACAGATTATGGGACTTGCAGTACCTTCCCTCACTTTCCAAGACTACTGCAAACCTAATCCAATGACTGATCAACACCACACCTAGCACAACGAGCCCTCATGACCCACTCTACATCCTGGTGCACTTTTGTGTGAGATGGACCACGGATGATGGGACTTAAAGTACCTTCACAACCCTCATCTATTCACCAATAAAGACCAAACTTGCCACACACAGCCCCCATGACCCACTCTACTTCCTGCTGCAGGTTGGAGGAGGGTGGCCCACAGATGATGGGACTTGCACTACCTTCAGTAATTTCATGATACCACTGCAACTCACAATACTTATGGATCAAGACCAAACTTGGCACAGAGCCCCCATAACCCACTCTACATCCTGCTGCACTTCTCAAATGACCCGGGCACCGCCGTGTCCCCAAGCTAGTATATAATAAAGCGGAATGTTTGTGGGTTTGTATGTGGGTTTGTATGTATGTATGTGGCAGCGTTCTGATTGGCTGTCACTTTCACAGGCCACAGCGACCAGCGCAGGTGAGGGACCTGCACCAAACTTGGTACACATAACCCCCCTGACCCCCTTTACGTCCTGGTGCGGTTTGGGGGAGATGGACAACGGATTATGGGATTTGTAGTACTTTCAAACACTTCATTTCCCACAGACCACCTAGGCCACCAAAAAGGACCAATGAAGACCACACTTGGCACATACAGCCCCCATTACCCACTCTATGTCCTGGTGCAGTTTGGAGGAGGGGGACCATGGATTATGGGACTTGAAGTACCTCTACTCACTTCCCAAGTCCACTGCGACCCTCTTCCAATTACTGATCAAGACCACACTTGGCACACATAACCCCCATGACTACCTTCATGTCCTGGTGAGGTTTGGCGGAGGATTGACAATGGATCATGGGATTTGTAGTACTTTCACACCACTCTTTTCCCACAGACCACTGCAGCCCCCAACAAACACCTATAAAAACCACACTTGGCACACAGAGCCCCAGTGACCCACTCTACAGCCTACTGCAGTTTGGAGGAGGGCAGACCATGGATGATGGGACTTGCAGTACCTTCCCTCACTTTACAAGACTGCTGCAAACCTAATCCTATGACTGATCAGGCCCAAACCTGGCACACAGAGGCCTCATGACCCACTCTATATCCTGGTGCAGTTTTGTGTGAGATAGACCATGGATGATGACCTTAACTCACTTCTAAAAACAATGCAACCCTCATCCATTCACCAATACAGACCACCCTTGGCACACAGAGCCCCCATGACCCAATCTACATCCTACTGCAATTAGGAGGAGGGTGGCCCACAGATGATGGGACTTGCAGTACCTTCTGTAATTTCATGATACCACTGCAACTCCCAATAATGATGGATCAAGACCAAACTTGCCACACAGAGCCCCCATGACCCACTCCACATCCTGCTGCAGTTTGGAGGAGGGCAGACCATGGATGATGGGACTTGCAGTACCTTCACTAATTCCATGATACCACTGCAACTCCTTATAATGATGGATCAAGACCAAACTTGCCAAACAGAGCCCCCATGACCCATTCCACATCCTGCTGCAGTTTGGAGAAGGGCAGACCAGGGATGATGGGACTTGCAGTACCTTCTCCAATTTCATGAGACCACACCTACTCCCAATATTGATGGATCTCACCCAAACATGGCACTCAGAACCCTCATGACCCACACTACATTCTGGTACTGTTTCGAGGGGAATGAACCATGACCGATGGGACTCGCAGTACCTTCACTAACTTCCAGAAACCACTGCGAGCCACATAAACATCTGATAAGGACCAACCTTGCCACACAATGCCTTTCTCAAATGACCCGGGCACCGCCGGGTCCCCAAGCTAGTAATATTTTAAATGGGATTTTATTGTGTTAGCACTTATGGTCATGGATATTACTTAATTCTTACAGAGAGGACACCCAAACGCGTTATTATGAAGCCTTGATAAAGCCCCGTAGGGAGCGAAACGGATTACAGTGGCCAGTTTACAAGTGAATTTATCACCCCGTCGGCTTCCTGTTATCCCGATTTTTCCAAGCGTGTAGATTTACAACTCTTTGCTGTCTGATCTTCCTTTTGGGTTTATCATGGCTGATCGTGCACTTTAAAGACTCTCCATTTTCGGAATGAGGGACCGTTCTACGCAATTCATCAGCACACCCTGATGAATTGTGTTTGCTGTGTATTTTACTGTGTTTTTATTGTATTTTTTTACTGTGTATTATTGTGTTTTATGGTGCTTTTATAGTGTAATATTGTGCTTTTAAATTGTGGTTCCACTGTTGTGAGTCGCCCCGAGCCACACCGGGAGTGGCGACTAACAAGTGTGAATAGTAAATAAATAAATAAATAATCCGGTTTATATGATGCCGTTGTGAACATTTATATGCATAGACTCTACCCTACCCTTGGACTTTGGGACATTATATTCTCTTCAGTAGGGTAAAGTCTGCGTGTTCGGTTTGTATATATGTGTATTTGTTCTATTGTGCTGTTCAGTGTTATCTATATATCCGCATAAACCGGAAGTGGCCATGCGGGGCCTTCTGAGAAGTGTAGTCCGAAAGGCGGGACTTCCCGAAAGAGGCCTGACGCCACCCAGCACAGCCAAAAAGGGGCGGGACGAGTACGACGCTGGACATGCGCGCCAGGGCGGGAGGCAGGCCCGGAGATCGCCGATCCGCCCTCCGCCGTGTCCCCCGCGGTTGCGGCGGCCGCGCCTGAAAGTAGGTAAGCTCGGGAGCTTACCTTGCTTCAGGCGCGCCGCTGGAAACCGCTGGGGACACGGGGAGGGCGGATCGCCGATCTCCCGGCCTGCCGCCCTCCCTGGCGCGCATGCCCACCGTTGTACGCGGCCCGCCCCTTATTGGCAGAGAGACAGGGAGTGAGAGAGACAGGGGGGCTGAGACAGAGAGAGAGAGGGAGAAAGAGAGGGGGAGAGTGAGACAGAGAGAGGGGGGAGAGAGAAGGGGGAATCAGACACAGAGAGGGGGGAAAGAGAGGGGGGAAGTGTACAGACACATACATACACATACACACACACATACATACACAGACACAAACACATACACACACAAGCACATATATACACACAAATACATACACGTACATACACAAACACATATACATACACAGACACACACACATACATACACACATACATACACACACACAAACATACACACACATCAATACACACACAAATACATACACAAACACATACACATACATACACAGACACAAACACATACACACACAAGCACATATACATACACAGACACACACACATACATACACACACATGAACATACACAAACACACACACATACATACACATACACACACACAGACACACAAACATACACACACACATATATACACACACAAAACACATTGTCACATCATTTCCAACCCTTACATACCCACACTTCCTCACATCTCCTAAATAGGGCACAGCAACGCGTGCCGGGTTCAGCTAGTATTATATGCTAGCTGAACAAATTGGAATGTACGCTGACTCTCACTGTTTGTAGTTTTACACATAAATAAGCCAAGGAGAAGTGGGGACCTTTGCAAACTTGGCAACGGTGGTGTAGATGGGGAAGCCGTGATGTTTTGGGGGTCTCCTGGAGGATTGCAGCTCCATAGATCAGTGGTTCCCAACCTGTGTCCCTCCAGGTGTTTTGGCCTACAACTCCTAGAACTCCCGGCCAGCTTACCAGCTGTTAAGACTTCTGGGAGTCAAAGGCCAAAACATCTGGGGATCCACAGGTTGAGAATCACCGCCCTAGATGGATCGCCACTGAGGGGAAGCAGAAGAGAGTCGTGCACGCATATCATCACTGCAGGTGTTTTCAGCCATACTACCAATCACTGACCTACTTTCCCAACCTGATCACCTTCCCTCCAGATCTCCTTTGAGAATCCAAGACTATTTAGAGGAGGAGGACATGAAACAACAAAGTAGTGACTCTCTACTGGCAAGTATTTGATTATAACAATATACACTGTTACCCTTATAAATTATTTATTATTATATTATACATAATGTATTATGTTATTATGTTATTTATTGTTAGGCCTCATTGGGAAATTATTTTATTTATTTATTATTTATTTATTATTGCGATTTCTGCGCCGCCGACTCCCGGAGGCTCGCGGCGGCTCACATACTACTGGCTCAGTGCCAGGGAGCAATACAGAACAAAGAATACAATTAGGACAATCTAAAACAAGCCATACAATTAAACAGTTAAAACAAGATTAAAATGGCAGATTAAAAACAGCAGCTTAAACAGAGCGGTGTATGGGCCTACTCCCCAAAGGCCTGCCTATACAGATAAGTTTTGCAGGCCCGTCTGAAGGGGAGTAGGTCCCTCAGGAAACTCTGGTCTCAGCCGGAGGCGTTCCATGGCGTAGGAGCTATCACTGAGAACGCCCTCAGGCGAGTAGATGTTAAACGGGCTGATTTGGCAGATGGGACTGCCAACAAATTGGTCTCTTCAGACCGCAGTGATCTCGATGGGCAATATAGGGCAAGACGGTCCCTCAGATACGCTGGCCCCAGGCCGTGGATGGCCTTGAAGGTGAGAACCAGCACTTTGAAGGCGACCCGGTACTCAATAGGCAGCCAGTGCAGATCCGCAAGATTGGAGTTATTCGGCTACCTGCTGGAGCCCCAGACAGGAGCCGGGCGGCGGTGTTCTGCACCAGCTTGAGTTTCCGGATCGGCGACATAGGCAGGCCAACGTGGGCGCGTTACAGTAGTCCAGCCTCGAGATGACCGTGGCTTGGATCACCGTGGCCAGGTCATTCCGGGAGAGGTAGGGGGCCAGCCTCCTCGCCTGGCGGAGGTGGAAAAAGGCAGCCTTGCTGGCCATGGAGACCTGAGCCTCCATGGTCAGCTGGGAGTCCAAATGGACGCCAAGGCTTTTCACTAACGGGCGCTGGTTGCAGCGCCGCACCGTCAGGGTCGGAAGCCGGGCACCCACCCCGCCCGGGTGGCCCAGCCACAAGATCTCCGTCTTCGCCCGGATTCACCCTCAACCTACTGGCTCGCAGCCATCCAGTAACGGCTTCGAGGCAACGCTGAAATTATCAGGGACGGACTCGGCCTGCCCCCATCCTCAGAATGAGCTGAGTGTCATCAGCATATTGGTGACAGGTCAGCCCATAACTCCGCACCAGCTGTGCAAGCGGCTGCATGTAGATGTTAAATAACAGAGGGAGAGGATGGCCCCCTGAGGGACCCCACAAGTCAGTGGGGAACCCTCGGAGACCACCCACCCCTCCTCACACGCTGAGACCGCTGGCGGAGAAAGGAGGTCAGCCATTTAAGGGCTGTCCCCCTCACTCCAGCCATGGCCAGGCGGTGGATCAAAAGATTGTGGTCGACCGTGTCAAACGCTGCCGTGAGGTCCAATAACACGAGCAGCGCAGACCCGCCTTGGTCGAGCTGGCAGCGGAGTTGATCTGTGATGGAGACCAGGACCGTCTCCGTCCCATGCCCGAACGGAAGCCGGACTGGAAGGGGTCAAGCCATGTTGCATCATCCAAGAAGGACTGCAACTGCTCCATTACTGCCCTCTCAACTACCTTGCCCAGGTACGGAAGATTCGACACCGGGCGGTAGTTGGAGGGAACCGCAGGGTCCAATGATGGTTTTTTTTTCAGTAATGGAGCCACCACCGCCTCTTTCAAGCACTCTGGAAAAACCCTTGCTCAAGGGAGCTATTAATGATCTTCAACAGAGGCCCACGTAGCCCCTCCAGGCAAGATCTAACAAGCCAGGAGGGGCACGGGGTCGAGGGAGCAGGTGGTAGGGCGAGCTGCAGTCACTATCTTGTCAACAGCATCTCGTCCAGTGGCCGAAGCCGGTCGAGGTGGGCCCGGCGGAGGGCCACGGAGTCTCGAGCTCTTTCACTGTATCAACTGTGGCGGGGAGGTCCCGGCGGAGGCTCAGTATCTCGTCTGCAAAAAGCTCTGAAAAGCACCGGCGGTAAGGGCCTGATCACTATTTTTGGGACAGTAGGGACCGTCGTCAGGGACGAATCACCTTAAACAATTGGGCCGGGCGTGAGCTTGCAGACGCTATCAAGGCAGAGAAGTATTCATTTTTGGTTGCCTTGACAGCATGCTCATAAGTCTCCTTTAATAGCTTATAAGCTGATGCTGAGGCTTCGTCACGGAGCTTCGCCACGCGCGCCAGCCGTCTCCTTTCCGCTTCATGGTCCTAAGGTCCCTTGTATACCAGGGGACCGACGGTTGCGAGGCGGAGAGGGCGCCTGGGAGCAATCTCGTCGAGAGCTCTGGCTAGTGCGGTGTTCCAAGCCTGAACAAGCTCCTCGACTGAGACGCTGGTAGACTCCAGATCCCTTAGAGCATTCAGGAACCTTTCGGGTTCCATAAGTCTCCTTGGCCGAACAAAAATGCGTTCGGCGCCCTTGCATGGGGGCGGTTGCTCAACCCGGATCCTTAGAGCACAGTGGTCCGACCATGGAACCTCTATCACGGAGGCTAGGTCACTTGAACCCCTGCACTGAACACCAAGTCGAGGGTGTGTCCGGCCGAGTGTGTGGGTCCCGAGTTACACAGGGAGAGGCCCAATGTCGCCATGGTCGATATTAGGTCCGCGGCTGCAGATGGAATGGAGGTTGCATCGGCGTGGACATTGAAGTCCCCCAGAACAATAAGCCTGGGAAACCTCAATGCCCACTCCGACACAGTCTCCAGCAGCCGCGCCAGGCTCTCCGCTGGTGCGCAGGGGCGCACGGTACACCAGCAAGATCGCCAGGCTCTCCGGGACTCCCACACTAGGCCGACACTCTCCAGCCCGAGGTGACAAGTGCAGGGATCGCTCTAAGGTGTAAACCATCTCGGGAGAGTCTTGCCCCCCCGTCCCTCGTTCCTATTCTGGTGCGTGGCAACGTAGCCAGGGGACCACTTCTTGGAGGCAGATGGAGTCGCTCTCCTGTACCCAGGTCTCATAAAGACAGAACAGGTCCGCTTTGAGGTCTTCACAGACCTCCCTGACGGTGGCGGTCTTATTACGGACGGAGCGGCGTTAACCAGCACCAGAGTGGAAGGTGGGGAAACTGGATGTCTACCAACAACGTGCCTGGGGATAGGACGCAGGTCAGAGCCGGGCCGAGTCCATCTGCGACTCGGACCGGCTCTCGCCGTAACGTTAGCATTGGGCCTGCGCCTACCGTACTCACCCTGCCCCGAGATCACTGGGATACTCAACGGACCTGTTTGACAAAGACTGGATTGGGATTGAGCTTCCGGCACACCCCGTGAAAAGGGGAAGCCTGCGAGGGGTCTCGGGCGTTCGTCACCAATTGAGTTGGTAACTCCCTGGCCTCTAACCCCCCATTCCCAATGCAAGAAACTGATGCCCGATCCTTGGCCCCGGCGCTCATGCCCTGGTAAGACCCAGCAGGCTGCTTGCCCATTCGGCCACTGGAGTGGCCCTTCAAACCCAGTGATGAATTTAAAGGCTGGTCGGCCCGGTCCAGTTCAGTCCGAGCTGAACGGTCCTCCTTCCGGGAATAACCAGCTCCCCAGAAGGTCCGTGCTCGAAAGGATCTTTCCCGAGTCGCGTTAACCTCGCTCCTCTACGGGGCTGAACTGGTTTTCGGCTAGTTGGTAAGTTTGGGGTCGGCTCCGCATCATCAACTGGGAAGAAGGGGACAGTCTGCTGCTGGGTCCCTAGATCGCAAGTGGGGCCCCCAGAGCTGCTGGCTGTCATCAGGTCGAGTTGTCATCAGCTGCAATCGTAGCAGGCTGAGTGGGTGGGGGCAGCGAGGGCCGGCGCAGGCGACTGCCAGCTCGTCTGCGTCTCTTCCTTAGCCGTCGGCGTCTTGCCTGCCCGAGCCGGCACCGGTGGATTCTTCCGACTGTTGCCCGGTGACATAGGGCACTGGGAAGTAAGCTTATCCGGCAGGTCGAGAGGAAGGCGGCCGGCACGGCGTCCAGGCCGTCCCCAGGGGCCCTCGCCAGGATCTGGGAGATGTTTAGGAGCCCTGGCGTTGGGTCCGGGGTGCCAGGCCGCCCTGGGATGGCAGGAGATGGAACTGTGGGCAAAGTTGTTGGCAGTGCTGTTGTTGTTGCGAGCTCCAGCTCGGCTGGGGGTGGAGTGCTGGCCGATGACATCAGCAAGAGGGGTTAGTCCAAGGTTCAGCTATACAACATGTGATACAACAGCCAATGAAGAATGGACTGGACACAGCAGCTCCCGCTCTGGAAGAGACCCTCGAGGCCATACAGCAGGTGGAAAATGGCAAGGCAGCCGGGATCGATGGAATCCCACCTGAAGCTTGGAAACAGGGAGGTCATGTACTCCATGCTAAATCCCACGAGCTCCTCGTGAGTTGCTGGGAAAAAGGTGAACTGCCACCAGATCTCAGAGATGCAGTTATCATCACCCTGTATAAGAAAAAAGGAACACAATCCAATGGCTCAAACTATCGAGGTATAACACTGCTCTCCATGGCTGGAAAAATCCTTGCAAGGAGACTCCTGAGCAGATTAGTTCCTGCCATTGCAGAAGAACTTCTCCCGGGAAGCCAATGCGGCTTCAGAGCCAATAGGAGCACCACAGACGTGGTTTTTGCCCTTAGACAACTGCAAGAGAAATGTAGGGAGCAGAACAAAGGACTCTATGTCACATTGGTCGACCTCACCAAAGCCTTCGACACTCTGAGCAGAAAAGGTCTGTGGCAGATCCTGGAACGTCTAGGACAGTGGTTCTCAACCTTTCTAAAGCCGTGACCCCTAAATACAGTTCCTCATGTTGTGGTGACCCCCAACCATAAAATTATTTTCATTGCTACTTTAGAACTGTAATTTTGCTACTGTTATGAATTGTAATGTAAATATCTGATATGCAGGATGTATATAATTAAAGCATAGTGATTAATCACAAAAAACAATATGTTTGGGGGAGTATAGACAACAGATGATGGGATTTGCAGTACCTTCAATCGATTCAGCTCTGACTTCCACAGACCACTGAGACCCCCCACAAATTACAGAACTGGACCAAAGTTGGCACAGAGAACCCCCATGACCAACAGAAAATACTGGAGGCAGTTGGGAGGAATTGGCAGTGATTTAGGGAAGATATAGTTCACCTACATCCAGAGAGACCTGCGAACCCAAACAACTATGGATCTGGACCAAACTTGGCACACATACTAATTATGCCTAATGAGGGCAAACCAAAGAGAACATCTATGTCCAGCCCCTGGCCAGTATCGCTAGGAGCCATGGTTTCAGCTGCTACCAATACGCCGACGACACACAGCTGTGGCTGAAGCTCGACCCAGGGATGTCGTCGGTGCCTGAAAGCTTTAGTCAGGGGCTGAGGGCGGTGACAAGCTGGCTCAGAGCACACAGGCTAAAAATCAATCCGGCAAAACGGAGATCCTCTGGCCTGGCTGACCCGACCCTCACTCACCACTACCATTCTTCGAAGGCGAGCCCCTGTCCTCGGTTCCGGCGGTGAAGAGCCTGGGAGTGATTCTGGACGAGAGGCTGACGATGGAAGCCCAGATCCAGGCTGCAGCCAAGGGCGCCTTCTTTCATCTGCGCAGGGCCCGACGGCTGGCCCCCTACCTACCATCAGAGGCGCTGAAGACTGTGATACATGCCACCGTGGTCTCTCGACTCGACTATTGCAATGCCCTGTATGCGGGTCTACCGCTGTCCACGACTCGGAGGTTGAGACTTGTTCAGAATGCAGCGGCCAGACTCATCTCCGGGGCATCGGCCAGGAACCATATCTCGCCAATCCTGAAAGTTCTTCATTGGTTGCCTACAGAGTTCAGAGTGATCTACAAACTCATGGCGCTAACCTTCAAAGCACGGCAAAGAACCGGACCAGCCTATCTGGGCGATCGGCTGATAGACCAACGCAGTGAAAGATCAGCGCGTGCAATAAATGGGGACCGTATAGTTATCCCAGGGGTGAGAGGCCCGGCTGACAAAGACCCGACGGAGAGCCTTCTCTGTGGTGGCCCCTGTGATCTGGAATACACTTCCGCCTGCTCTCAGGGCCACATCGGCCCCAGCCAGATTCCTGTCTGACTTGAAAACTTGGCTCTTCTGCCAGGCGTTTGGGGATTGACTAGCTAACCAGAGGCTGGGCCCTTTATGGTTCTCTGTACCTGTGTTTTTAATTGATGTACCTGTGGTTTTTTAAATGATGTAAGTCGCCCGGAGCACCAACGGTGGAGGGCGACTCACAAGAAATAAAGTTATTATTATTATTATTATTATATTATACGGAGAGATGTAGTTCACAAACAATCAGGAGAGCGCTGTGAAATACCTGATATGTAGGTTGTGGTGGATTCTTCAAAGGGTGGAGGGAAAAGCATAGTGTGGGGCAGCAGCAGCACGACCTGCCCTCCTCTCCTCCCTGGAGGCGCTGGTGGAAGAGACCTGAGAGGAGGAGGAAGAGCACAGAGGAAAAGGAAGAGGGAAGGCCACACTGCTGCTGTTGCCCTGTGCTCCTCTTGTCACTCTTCGAGGCTTCGGGGCCTCAAAGAGCTGTGACAAAAGCACAATGTGGGGCACAGCAGCGAGGCCGCCCCCCTCCTCAGGGGCTTCCTTCTCCTCCGCTCCGTTTGGAAGTGCCCAAGTTGAGGGGAGGAGGGGGAAGAGCCCAGAGGGGAAGGACAAGGGCAGGCTTTGCTGCTGCTACCCCACACTCCTCTCACCACTCTTTGAGCCTTCCAGGCTAAGCGGAGGCCTCAAAGGGAAGAGAGGAGAGCCCGGAGCAGCAGCAGCAGCAGCGAGGTCTTCTCTCCTCCTCCAGGGACTTCCTCCTCCTCCACTCCGTTTGGAGGTCCCCCAAGGGAGAGGAGGAGGAAGAAGAGCTCAGAGGAGAAGATGAGCAAGCCTTGCTACTGTTGCTCCTGCTGCCCCACGCTCCTCTCGCAGTTTTTTGAGGCAAGGCCTCGAAGGGGGCGAGAAGAGGGTGGCACAGGGCAGCAGCAGCAGCAGCAGCTAGGTCTTCCCTTCCTTCTCCTCTAGAGTCTTCCTCCTCCCGCCCCTCTGTTTGGAGGTCCCCAAACGGAGAGGAGGAGGAGGAAGAGCCCAGAGGAGAAAGAGATAGGCAAACCTTGCTGCTGCTGCTGCTGCCCCATGCTCCTCTCGCCGCTTGTTGAGGTGAGGCCTCGAAGGGGACGAGAAGCGGGTGGCACAGAGCAGCAGCAGAGAGGTCTTCCCTCCTTCTCCAGGGTCTTCCTCCTCCTCCACTCCGTGGAAGAGGAGGAGGAAGAAGAAGAGCCCAGTGGAGGCGGAGATGGGCAAGCCTCGCTGCTGCTCCCCCATGCTTCCCTCGCCGCTTTGCAGGCGAGGCCTCAAAGGGGGAGGGTGGCCCAGGGCGGCAGCAGCAGCAGCAGCGAGGTCTTTCCTCCTTCTCCTCCAGCGTCTTCCTTTTCCTCCTCTCCGTTTGGAGGTCCCCAAACGGAGAGGAGGAGGAGGAAGAGCCCAGAGGAGAAGGAGATGGGCGAGCCTCTCTGCTGCTGCCGCCCGCACTGCTCTTGCCACTCTGCAGGGCTTCATTGAGAAGCAGAAAGAACACGGCGCAGGGCAGCAGCAACGAGGCCTGCCCTCGTCCAGGCTCTTCCTCCTCCTCTTCTCTCTTCTCATCTGGCAGTGCCTCGAGGTGCAGGACTTGAGGCGGGAGTGCGGCTTCTTCCTCCCCCTCGCTGTCATCTCCTTCGGCCTCACCCCTCCACCTCCCAGGAATAGCTGTGTGGGACCTGAGGCCGAGGGAGGCATCGCGAGAGGCCCTCAGCTGGGTCCCGGCATTGCCGGCTGGCGAGACCGCGTCCCAGCCGAGGGAGGCTTCGTGGCCTTGGGGTTGGGGCCTAAGGAGGTGGCCTCGCGACCCCTCCGAAATGGCCACGCGACCCCCCTGGGGGTCGCGACCCCCAGGTTGAGAACCGCTGGTCTAGGATGTCCCCCCAAATCAAGGGCGGTCCTACAAGATAGGCCAAGTAGGCGGCTGCCTAGGGCGCCATCTGGGAAGGGGGCGCCATCCTGGCTGCATGGGGCGCCATCTTGGCCCTGCCAATGTTCCTCAGACAGGGAAGGAGAAAAGAATCAGTGAAGGAAGTGTAAGTGAAGGAATGAAGGAAGGGCTCTCCTCCTCCTCCTCTGTGACCTCTTCTCTCCCTCCTTCCTTTCTTCGGCTCTATGTCCGTCTAGACCTGAGGGGCCTGAGGCTATGAGGAGTTGTGGGAGTTGGAGGCCAAAACACTTAGAAGGAGGGAGGGCCCAAGTTTGCCCAGGCCACGCTGCCTGTATTCGACCTCATTTGAACATTTTGGCTGTTTTTCTATTTACATTTACATTGGGATCCTAATTTTGGACTTATGGGAGACTCCTATGGATTATGAGTCGGGTGGTAGGTAATAGATTCTGATTTTGATGCATTTACATTGCATTTCTTGTTGATTATTATACAGTTCTGCTTAATATTGTCATACAATATAATAAAAATACAATATAACAATAGACTAATGATATATTTTATATTACATGTAATATTACAAACAATATTGCAGTATAGTGGTATTGTACAAAAATAGTAATATATAATATTTTATTTTACTTTATTTTGGGTTATTTGAGTTTTATAGGAGTCATGAAAATATTTAGTAGAGGATAATTTTATTTAAATAAATAATGTTATTATTTTATAATAATATAATATGTTACATTATATTATAATGTCAATATATTATAATATAATTATATTGTAATGTAGTATAATATAATTATGATATAATATAGTATGAGTATGGTATAATATATTGTATATACATTGATACAATATAATACTACTAATGGTATTGTGATATTATAATTGTATATTTGTTTTACATGGGGGCGGCAAAATAATGTTTTGGGGGGGCACCAAAATAATGTTCGCCTACCAATTCAAATTACCTTAGACCGCCCCTGCCCCAAATTCCTCAAAATGATTATCCTGCTACATGAGGGCCAGCGCGGTCAAGTCAGATACGGCCATGCTCTCTCGGAGCCGTTTCTCATGACTAACGGAGTGAAGCAAGGTTCTCTTCTTGCACCAACCCTATTTACAAGCTTCTTCAGCTACTTATTTTATTGCCAATTATTTAATTATTTAATATGAAAGTTCAATTATTAAATGCGCTGCTACGGCCGAGTTCTCTGGCTGAATCAGTCTGCAGTGCCTTTCATGTTCCTTGATTCACGTTTTGGGAAATGCTGCTGCGTTTGGCGGTCCCTGTGTAGGCTTGCCCACAGCCGCATGAGGGTGCATGGGAGGCTCCTGAAGAGGCCCTGCAGGTCCTCTCCCCTCTGCCGGAGCCTGCCGTATAGCATGCAGCTACGGACACGTCTATATAGGGACCGCCACACGCAGCTTTTCCCAAACATGAATCAAGGAACACGAAAAGCACTGCAGACTAATCCAACCAGAGAAGTCAAAGCACTGTACTTGAGAGTACAGAAATGCTCGGCCACTCTCACAGCCACCATGTCAGGCAACACGGAGAAGCCACGTGCAGCACGTGGAGATTCTCAACAGAGAGGAGGAAACCATGGACATGAACACAATCTGGCCACCAGTATTAAAAACTCTAAAATCAGGACAGTAAAAAATAATAAAAAGAAACACCCGGGAAACAAGGGAATTCCAGGCATGAAACAATCAAGGCCAGCTAACATCTCCCCCGTGCAGGAATCTGCCAGGCCTTGAAGCTGCAAAGCTTTGCAATGCTAATGAAGGTGATTAATTCCAACATTCACACTTGCTTCCAACAGACAAAGAGTTTTTTCCCCACCCTGGGCACCATTCCACACACACACACACACACACACACACCTCCCTTGCCTAGTTTCCAACAGATCCCAACCACCTCCGAGGGTGCCTGCCATAGGTGTGAGCAGAACGTCAGGAGAGAATGCTGCTTCTGGAACATGGTCGGACAGCCGGAAAACCGCCCAGTAATATAAATATCTGATGTGCAGGATGTATTTCCATTGTTACACATTGAACATAATGAAAGCATAGGGATGAATCACAAAACAATATGTCTGGGGAGTCTGGGCAACGGATGATGGGATTTGCAGTACCTTCCACCGATTCCGCTCTGACTTCCACAGACCAGAGACCCCCAGGAATGACAGACCTGGACCAAACTTGGCACACAGAACCCCCTTGACCCACAGAGTGTCCTGGAGGGGTTTGGGAGGAATTGGCAGTGATTTAGGGGAGATGTAGTTTGCCAACATGTGGAGAGCACTGTGAATCCAAACATCTATGGACCTCGACCAAACTTTATTTTTTTGTACCTGAGGGACCGGCTTACCCCATATTGCCCTCCGAGATCACTGCGGCAAGAGAACATCAATCTGCTGGCAATCCCCCCCGTCAAGACGCTCAGGCTGACTGCGACCCGAAGGAGAGCGTTCTCAGTGATAGCTCCAACCCTGTGGAACGCTCTCCCGGCCGAGACACGAGCCCCCCAAGACCTTCTGTCCTTTGGGAGGTCCTGTAAGACCTTCCTCTCTCAACAGGACTTCGGCTTATGAGACGCCATCAGTGTCTCAGTCTTGCCTGTTGATTTTATCCTTATCATACTGTATTAGGCTGTCGTTATTGTATTTCGTAAAACATATTGTGTTTTTAATGTATGGATATTTTAGAGTGTTTTAATGTGTTTTATTGTGTATTGCCCTGTTGTGAGCTGCCCCGAGCCTCCCGGGAGCGGTGGCCTAGAAATTCGACAAATAAATAAATAAATATTTCGGCTTATTAGTCGCCCCTTCCGTCAGGCTCGGGGCGACTTACGTGTGCTAAAATACCATAAAAACACTATAAAAACAACGGACCAACATCCACACACTAAAATTAAACAGTACACATACACACCAAGAAACTCCTATGGCCTACATTACATAGTGTTAGCGTAGGGTTAGCTACCGATCGAACGGCTGCACAAACAGGAGGGTTTTACAAGCCTTATGGAGGGTGACCAGATTGGATAGTGGATGGGGGGGATTCCATAAACTTGGCAAGGATACTAAATGTGCCGAAATCTGAACACTGGTGGAGTCTGGGGAAAATAGCCCGAGACATTTGGGGGCTGGAGTTGATGGGATTTATTTGTTTGTTTGTTTGTTTCAACTTGTCTGTGGCCACTCCCTGCGGCTCGGGCCGACTTACAAGACGAGAGTACAAGTAAATACAGATAAAATACAGATAAAATCACATCTATAAAACAACACATAAAACCTAAAACCATTAAAATGGGAAATACAACATAGCGTACGTAACTCATGACATACACAGCTTATAACTGAAGCAAGTGGCACGAGTAAGTAATACGCCCGCAGGACTAGTGATCGAACGCCTGCGTAAACAGCAGAGTCTGGCAAGCCTTTCTAAAGGCCAGCAGACTGGTCAAGGCGTGAATCTCGGGCGGTGAATTTATAGTTCACCTGCAGCCAAAGAGGTTCTCCCAGCATATTTGTGGCCAAGGCAGGCACGGGGATACTTGGGCCCTCCCTCCCTCCCTCTGGGTCTTTTGGACTTCAACTCCCACAATTCCTAACAGCCGGAACGGAAGTCCAAAACACCTGGAAAGAGGGGGTGTGTTGAAGTGTTTAATTTTATTATAGGAATGAATATGTATTGTAATGTTGGGAGAGAGTGAACCGGAGAGAGAGCTGATATTAAGAGCACATCTCTGCAGGGAGAGCAAAGTTGCCATAGCAACGTGGCTCTGAAGCAGTAGTGGGAGGAGTCAACGGCTTCTGCCAGAGCCAAGAAGGGAATTCTGAGGAAGTTTGAATTCTGACAGTTTAACTGTCAGACCAGCTCTAAGACAGTTGGTGTTAAGAGCTCAGAGAGAGCAGTTAGGCCTGACCAGCTCTAGAGAGAGAGCAGGGTTAGGAATCGGCATTTAAGGCTGTGAGAATGCAGTCTTGGTGAGCTAGCTTATAGTAAAGCCTGAAGGCTAAATAAGGACAAGTGTCTGAGGAAGGCCAGAGTGCCTATGTGTTGAAAGAGTTAGCAGCTCATCTAGCTGAGTGATAGCAATAGTTAAGCAATTGTAACTTTGTATTTGCCATCACTAGAACATTAGTAACCTTTTTAAGTCGTGCCTCCTCGGAAGAGTTATACAAAATATCAAACCAAGCTTTTGTGCCAGAATAAACTGTTGATTGTTATGTCATCTAAAAAACCTCTCTGTGCCATTGATTTCAAAGTCAAGCCTCGATATAAAAGTTTATTCCTGTCTCACAAGAACCCTCATTACCCTCACAAATAGCTTTCCTCACAAAAGTGTTCCAGATTAGTTTCCCTCTCACAAATTGGTGGCAGCTAGATATACAGTTTCCTCACAGATTGGGGACATCTTTACAATTGGTGGCAGCATAAAGGAAGGAAGCGGAGTGACGCTTCTATGTCTTCATAAAATGGTGGCAGCAGTTTGAAGGCAAATATCCGCATAGTGAAGTGGCAGTGGATGAGGTGGACTGCCCTGCCACGGTGTAAAAGTTGGTGTGCGAATAACGCTTCTTCATAAATTGGTGGCAGAGCGGTGGGATCGTATCAGAAAACTGATCCGGTGCCAAAAGCAAGGCTACCAGAAAGATCTTTTTTTCTAAAAAAAAAGCCTGAGATTAAGGGCTGAGTTGAAGTCTTTACAGGGAGGGAGGGAGGGCCCAAGTTTGCCCAGGCTGGGCTAAGGTGACCCCTTCCTTCCTTCCTTCCTCTTTCCACTCTGGGGGCGCCACAGAAGACAGCAGCGCCAGGCGGCTTCCCTCCCTTCCTCATCACTTCCTTCCTTCCAAAGACAAAAGCACAACACAAAGGAGGAAGAGGAAGGAGAGGAGGGGGAAGCAAAAGCCGCTCGCGCCCCCAGCAGCCAGTGGACCCTCCTCCGGGGAGGCTGGGCGCTGCTCTACTCCACTCACACCACTGGCTCCCCAGCAGCACGGACGAAGGAGGGTCGGCCAGAGCCAGCAGCAGCCTCCCTCCTCCCCTCCCTTTCTCCCCCTCCCCCCAACGCACGGATGGCCGGCTGCAGAGTAGACACCGGGGCTGTGACCGGGATTTAGGCAGCCTGGGTTGGGGGGGGGGGGGACGGGCAGGAAGATGGACGGATGGAAGGAAGTAGGGTGGCCACTTTGTGATACAAGAAATAAGGGACATTTACCTGAAAATACACAAAAAGAAGGGACGCCCTCCGGCACTGCCCTAGGACCCCCATTGTCAGCGGGGGGGCACCAACTGCTGCTCTTTAGGCCAGAGTGAAGACCCGGGTGGGGGGGGGGGGGGAGTGTATATGGCAGCGTGGACGCAGGTGACCCAGTTCAAAGCAGATACTGTGGACTGGGAGCCCCTTCCACCTGGCTGCATAAAATCCACATTGAACTGGATTACACGGCAGTGTGGATTCAGGTAACATGGCGCTACCTGTGAACTACAACTCTCTTTAGGCGGGGAGGCCCAGAGCCTTTTCACAGAACCATATGACCCAGGATATTCAAGGCAGGAAATCCCACAATAGCTGCTCTGAACTGGGTGATATGGCAGTGTGGACGCAGTCACCCAGTTCAAAGCAGACAGTGTGGGATTTCCTGCCTTGGTATCCTGGGATATTTTAGGGCGGTGTGGAAGGGCCCCGAGTCCATACATCCCAGTTCAGAGCAGAGAGTGTGGGATGTTATTCAGCTGTGTGGAAGGGAGGGGCCCCAGGGAGATGTGCAGTGCCCCCCCTGCTTGGGCATGGGCTTCCCCGAGGAATATCCCAAAGGAAGGAAGGGAGGGAGGCAGGAAGGCAAGGCAGGCTCGCACGCCCTCCCCTCACCATGGCGAGGAGGGGGAAGCGCAGTGCCGCCTGGCTGACTGACTGACCGCGCGCCCACCTGGAACAAGGGCTCTCTCTCCTCACACCCCCCCCCGAGTCCCGACTAACATGCCGAGGTCGCTGTAGGTGTCGTACAACTCCATGTGGGTGCAGGCCTGGATCCAGCGCGGGAGGGGCGGCATGAGGACGCGGGCGGCGGCGCGGAAGTAGGGCATGCGGTAGCGGAGCAAGATGGGCGAGGTCTCCTAGATGGCGGTGGCACTGGGCTCGATGGAGGCCGACACGTCGTGGACCACAATGTTCTCCCGCCACACCCGCGCCTTGCACGCCACGCTCTGCAGGCAGCCCATGGCCAGGCCGGCCCCACCAATGCCGGGTCATGGCCACATCCACAGGGCCAGCCTTGGAGGAGGGAGGGGAGGGAGGGAGGGGAGGGGGCTCACCTACTCCCCGGCGCCAGCCCTGGCCCCGCATGGTTCCTGCTTCTTGGCCGAATGGGGTTCGACTGGACCAAGCCTCTCCCAACTCTGTGATCCCACGTGTTATACCATTATTACGTTGCAGTATTGTTATTCCTAATATTAAACGTAATATAAATATGTCATTATAATATATGATGTATTGTCATGACCGACCTGTCGTAACGAAGGAGGCGCCTGTGGGGGGAGCCGTGGGTTCTCCTGCTTCTGGGCCGAAGGGGGCGGGGCTGGACGGCGGGCCACCCGGCCTCTCCCGACTCTCCTGGGGTTCCCTGTAAATAGGTACAGACATATATATATTATACTATTAGCCTCGTACAAGACCCGCGCTATAGATTTCTATATTGCATTACGCCGTTGTAGTGTCGCACTATTAGTACTACGGCATCTGTATACGTCAGAGTGTCCTGTCCGTTGGTGGGACTGGCAGGACTCAAAAGACACTGGAGGAACTGAGGCCACATTTGGACACGACAAGAAGGGAGGAGGAGAGAAGTAACGAGTGACCCCCTCATCATCTCCACCCAAAAAGAGCGGAAAGGCCTTCAAACCCAAAAAAGGTCAAGGAGGGAAAGCTCAGTGACGTCACAGAAAAAGAGGGAAGGAAGCAAAGAAGGAGGGAAGGAAGGAAGGAGAGGAAGGAATGGATACAGGAAGGAGGAGAGAAGGAGGGGGGGAAGAGAGAAGGAAGGGAAGAGGTGGAGAAGGAAGGGAGGAAAGGAAAGGGGGAGGAAGTAAAGAGAGAGGGAAGGAAGCAGAGCAAGGGGTGAATAAAGGAAAGAGAAAGAGAGAAGGAAGGAGGAAGGAAGGAGAGGAGGAAAGAAAAAAGGGAAGGAAGGAAGGAAGGAAGGAAGGAAGGGAGGAGGGAGGGAAGGAAGGAGAGCGAGCGCCGCCTCCCTCGAGAGCGGCCATGCCCGGTGATTATCCTGACCCTCCTCCCCCACCGCTTTCCCGGCTCCCCCGCCCACTGGGCCCCCCACCCCCCCGGGAGGAAGCGCCCGGCCCCCCCGTCTCCCCCCGCTCACCTGGCGCCCCCGCGGAGGGAGGGAGGTCGGGAGGAAGGCAGCCGGAAGGAAGAGGGCGGCAGGCGGCAGACTTCGGCGGTTTCCTTGCTCCGCCAAGAGGAAGAGGAGGGAGGAAGGAAGGAAGGAAGGAAGGAAGGAAGGAAGGGGGGGCCCTGAGGAGGCGGAGGAGTCTCCATGGCAACAGGGGAGGGAGGGGGCGGGGCCCAGCTGTCCTCCCGCTCCCTGATTGGCGGTGGCGCCCCTGGCCCCGCCCCCCTCCTCCCGCGCTCGCTCCCTCCCTCCCCGCCTTGGCCTTCCAGAGGAGAGTGGGCGGGGCCTGGCTGGCCTGCCGCGCTCTGATTGGCGCTTCCGCCACTCCCGCCCTCGGCCCCGCCCACGCCTCCCCACCCTCCTCTTGCGGGCGTGTCCTGCGCCCCCCTCCCTCCCTCCCTCCCTCCCTCCGAGGGTTGCGTGGAGGGACCGGAAGGCATTCCTGTCCGGCCGGGCGCCCTGCCTGGCTAAAAGGTTCCGGGGGCCTTCTCTCCCGGGAAACGAGGGCGCCCGGGCCTCTCTCCCTGCCTGGCACTTGGGCACCTACTTCAGAACTCAACAGCCTTGCATCTTCGTAGTCTGGCTGGTTGCTGCGGGAGGGGACCCTTGGTTGGGAAGCGATTATTAGTATTGTTGTTATTCTACTACTACTATAATCCTAGCGACACTAAGGGGAGGGGATTCTTACTATTACTCTACTACAACTATAATAACAAGAACAATAAAACCCTGTTTAGATGCCACAACTATTACTCTTGGGGGGGTTGTTGTTGACATTCTACTATAATAATAATTAACAATAATAACAACACTTTTATTTACCTAACAACACTCCCCCCTTTTTGGGGGCTCACCTCCCAGGCCACATCACAACACACACCCAGCCCACAAGGCCACCACAAGGGAGGAACACCGCCAGGGGAGCGCACACACTCTCCTGCTCACCAAGGCCACGAGTGGCAACCTCCACACTTGGCCCCCAGGCCAGAGAGAGAGCCCCCCCTCCCTCCCCTCCTCCCACCCCGGAGCCCCCCCCCCCCCCCAGGTTCCACACCAGCCCCTCCTGCCTGGTTTCCCTCAGGCCTCACACCCTCCGAGGGGGCCTTCAGCCAGAGGCGCAGGCCGAGCGTCAGGAGAGAGTGCTGCTCCTGGAACACGGCCGCCCAGCCCTGAGTGCTCACAGCCGCCCCTGGAGTCCAGCCCTGAACGCCCGCCACAACAGCACATCCCATGTAACTCCACACCGGGAGGTCCTGGTCCGCCTCTTCTCGACCGCTTTGGAGAAGCTTAGGCGTCACCCAGTCCCAGGCGCAAGCGGTGGCGCACTCAGCTCCCTCGCACAACAGCTCGCCAACCCCACCGGCACCGAGTGCACACCCATGACTCTCCTGGAACTCAGGACCCAAGAACCCGGGGGCCAGATTGAGACCCTTGAGATCATGAAGGAACTCCGGCTCCTCTCGGGCTCCACAACGCTTCCTGCCTAGGCTCAGCTCCCTTCCCTCGTAGCTCGAGCATGGCTGCCTTCCAGGCGAGGGTGTCTCGGTGGCGGGTCCACAGGTGGCTGCCCTTGCTCCACACGCTCTCCCTCAGCGAGCGCATCGCTTTCCAGGTGGAGGCGGTCCCGGTCAGGGTCGGCATGACGTGCCTTCCTCTTGGCATGTTTCTCCCTTTCGCCCTCCACCCTTGCCTCTAAGAATTCTGCAGCACCGCTGGTCACAGCTGACCTCCACCTAGAGCGCATAACGGCCTGGGCTTCCCAGTTGGGTTTTGGCTTTCAGTCTGCTGAGGTTCAATAGCTTGCCTTCCGTCCGAGAGGTGGTTTCCACTCCGGTGGGAGGCTTCCCTTCGACAAGGTGAAGTCTCATAGCGATGAAGGTGAGCGGATCTCACCGTCAGGAAGTCCTTCCTCGTGTTCAGGTGGCGTCTCCTCTCTCGCAGTTTCAAGCCATGGCTTGTGTCCTCATCTCCAGAGCAGCAGGAAACAAGCGTGCTCCCTCCTCCTCCCGATGACATATTCATCCCTGGCCCTCCTCGTGTCTCCTCTCCGCCTTCTCTTCTTCAGGCCAAACATGCCCAGCAGCTCTTTAAGCCGCTCCTCATGGGGCTTGTTCTCCAGGCCCTGGAGCCTTTGAGTCGCCCTCTTCCTCTGGACACAGGATTCCAGCTGAGAGTCAGCCTCTCCCTTCAGTTTCGGTGCCCAGAATGGGGACGCAGGGTGATTCCAAGTGTGGTCTAGCCAAGGCGGAATAGAGCAGAGGGAACTCGTGCACCAGCTGCGCCCGTTCCTTGGGAAGTCTGATGAGGCCACGGTGGTCCACGCTCTGGAGACAACCCATATAGACTACTGCAACGCTCTCTACGTGGGGCTGCCTTTGAAGACTGTCCAGAAGGTTCAAATGGTCCAACGAACCGCAGCCAGGTTGCTAACAGGAGAGGCGGCACTCAGGGAACGCACGACTCCTCTGTTGGGCCAGCTCCACCGGCTGCCAGTCTGCTACTGGGCACAATTCAAAGTGCTGGCTTTCGGCTATAGAGCCCTCAACGGTTCTGGCCCAGCTTACCTGTCCGAACGGATCTCTCCCTACGAAACGCCTAGGAATTGAAGATCGTGTGGGGAGGACCTGCTCTCAATCCCGCAGGCGCCTTTGGTGTGGACGAGAGACAGGGCCGTCTCAGTGGTGGCCCCTCCTCTTTCGGCTGTGGAACTCCCTGCGCAGGAATATTAGATCAGCCCCCTCCCTCCTGACCTTTCGGGAAAGAGTGGCAACCTGGCTCTTTACGCAAGCCTTCGGAGCTTCAGTGTGGCCAGATAGACACAACATTGCAATACGAACACGGAACGGCTAAGACGGTGTAAACAGATGAGGAATTGAACGGGAAGACAGAGGGGTGGGCTTTTAGATTTTTAAAGTTTTGATGCATTTTATACTTATTTATGATGTGATTTAATTATTTATTATTTATTTCGGGATTTTACCCCGCTCTTCTCAACCCCCGAGGGAGGGGGGACTCAGAGCGGCTTACAGTACGGCACAATTCGATGCCCACATCACAACAGCATAAAACCCCCAAACCCCACAACAATTAAAATACATTAAGATACATTAAAATGCAGTTCCCTCAGCATCATGCACAGTCATTCCAAGTTAAAACAATATCCAATCCATAAAAACATTGGCCCTCTTCATCCATTCCATTGAAATCCCCATCTCACATGCTGCCTAGTGCTGGTGTGCAAACGCCTGGTCCCACAGCCAGGATTTTACCTTTTTCCTGAAGGCCAGGAGGGATGAGGTGGACCGTACCTCCATAGGGAGCGCATTCCAAAGGCAGGGAGCCACCACCGAGAAGGCCCTGTCCCTCGTCCCCACCAGCCGCATTTGAGAAGTCGGCGGGAGCGAGAGCAGGGCCTCCCCGGATGATCTTAGATTGCGAGGTGGGACGTAGCGGCTGATGCGTTCGGACAAGTAAGCTGGGCCAGAACCGTATAGAGCTTTAAAGGTCAAAACCAGCACTTTGAATTGAGCCCGAATTGGACAGGCAGCCAGTGGAGCTGGCACAACAGGGGTGGTATGCTCCCTGTATGTCACTCCCGTTAGTAATCTGGCTGCCGCCCGCTGGACTAATTGCAATTTCCGAACAGTCTTCAAAGGCAGCCCCACGTAGAGTGCGTTGCAGTAATCTATTCGGGATGTGACCAGAGCGTGGATGACCGTAGCCAGATCAGACTTCCCAAGGTACGGGCGCAGCTGGCGCACGAGTCTCAACTGTGCCAAAGCTCCCCCCGGCCACCGCTGAGACCTGGGGTTCCAGGCTCAGCGATGAGTCCAGGATCACTCCCAAGCTGCGAACCTGCGTCTTCAGGGGGAGTAACCCCATCCAACACAGGCTGTACCCGCTGCCCTGTTCGGCCGTGTGACTGACCAGGAGGACCTCTGTCTTGTCTGGATTTAGTTTCATTTGCTAGCCCTCATCCAGTCCAACACAGCGGCCAGGCACCAGTTCAAGTCTGGACAGCCTCCTGAGTGACAGGTGGGAAGGAGTGACAGATCTGGACGTCATCTGCGTACAGATAACACCTTACTCCGAAACTCCGGATGATCTCTCCCAGCGGTTTCATGTAGATGTTAAACAACATCGGGGACAGAACTGAACCCTGAGGGACTCCACAGGACAACGGCTGTGGAGCCGAACAGGGGTCACCCAATGACACCTTCTGGGTGCGACCTTCCAGGAAGGATTGGAGCCACTGCCAAGCCCCATGTCTGCAAGGCGACCCAGAAGGAGACCGTGGTCAACGGTATCGAAAGCCGCTGAGAGGTCCAGCAGAACCAACAGGGACACACTCCCCCTGTCGAGTTCCCGGCGTAGATCATCTACCAAGGCGACCAAGGCTGTCTCAGTCCCATGTCCCGGCCTGAAGCCAGACTGGCTTTTAACTGGTGTGCGTGTTTGTGGGTGTGTGTGTGTGGCATCTAATTGTGCCATACGCCGCCCTGAGTAGCGTTCGGGCTGAAATGGTTGGGATATAAATGACATAAATAAACAAATCCCCCTCCCTCCAATCCAGGCTTGGTGCTCAAAAGAGCAGAGAGAGCCTTACCTGGGGGGGGGGAGGGAGAAGGGTCTGGTCAGGGCAAAAGGCAAGGCCCCCCTCGACCTACACACAGACCCCCCCCCCAATCCCCAATAGACTCCCAGCTCTGAGCCCGCCTTCTATACTGGGAGCCACTGGGAGGGAGGGAGGGAGGGAGGGAGAAGGGCCCACCGCCAGGTTCATGAGCTCTATCATGCACCCCATGCGCTGGCCGGGAATGCCGCCGCCTTTGGGGACTACAACACCCAGCATCCCCCAAGGTGCTGGAGCCCCCGGCGGCACAGTGGGACGGCAGCAGGACTGAAGACCGACAGGTCACAGGTTCAAATCCAGGGAGAGGACGGGTGAGCTCCCTCTGTCAGCTCCGGCTCCCCATGCAAAGGGGGCATGAGAGAAGCCTCCCTCCCTCCCAGAAGGATGGTCAAACATCAAAGCATCCCCTGGGCAATGTTCTTGCAGGTGGCCAATTCTCTCACGCCAGGAGCAACTTGCAGTTTCTCAAATCGCTCCCGACATGAAAAGGAAGCACACACTCCCCCTTCCCCGAGAGAGAGAAGCCCATGACTCTCCGCATCCAAGGGCGAATTCCATCCAACAGAACTGGGCCCTTTGGGGTTCCGTACCTCCCGGGATGGAGTGATGTTGTTGTTGTTGTTGTGTTTAAGTGCAGGCCAAGGTCTTGACGCCCTGCGTCCACTGTGCCGATCACCGCTGGGACCCCCTTGACGGGCGTGTGCCAGAGTCTTTGCAGTTCCATCTCCAAATCCTGGTATCGTGCCAGCAGCCCAGAGAGGGCGGAGGAGGGCCCGGGGCATCATCCTTGCGTTATCCTCTTGGCACAAGGACACAAGGCTGCTCCTGCCACCCTTATGCCGGGGGAAGGCGAGGCACGCGTGGCTGCCCGGAAACCCCTCCCCAATCCTCGGGCTGTCCTCTCGGCATTACGCCTGGGGGAGAAGGAGGAGCGGGGAGGCTCCAGAGGACGTTTTGGCGGGCCACCGTGTCCGTATGCCGAGAGGGCAGGAAAAAGGAGGCGGGCCTGAGGTAGGCACCTGGGGGGCCGCATTTGGCCCCAGGCCTTAGTTTGCCCATGCCTCATTCAGACCAACCTTGGCGCACATGCCTGGCACGTCGCCCCACTCGGAACACTGGTGGGTGTGGAGGGGACTGACCCGAGAGGATGTGGTATTTATTTATTTATTTACTAGCTGTAAATATGGCACGCGTTGCTGTGCCATAGTCTGTGGCTAACCCCTTCTACCCACATGGTGGGAAAGCACAATCAAAGCACTCTTGACAGATGGCCATTTTGCCTCTTGTTGATAACAGTAAGAGACCTTTAGCAGTTCGCTCAGGATGAGTTGGGATTTGTGCCTCCCTTTTGTTGTATTGCAGTCCTGACCCACGGCATTCCCAGGCCTGGCACAACTTGGGCCCTCCCTCTTGCCCTCCAGGTGTTTAGTACTACAACTTCCCCCATAGGGTGAAGTGGTCTATAGTAAGAATTTTCAAAGTAGAGGTAGATATCTGGAGTATTACGAAAGAGAGGTACGTACCTATTCATTCCCTTTTTTTTCTTCCCTGTCCTCTCTTTTCTTCCTTCTCTGACTCTTTCTGTCATTCCTTCTTTCACTCTTTGGTGTCATCCTTCCTTCTCTCTCTCTTTCTTTCCTTCCTTCCTTCCCTCCCCCTCTCTCTCCTTCGTCTCCTTTATTCCCTCCCTGTTTCCTTCCTTTTTTCACTTTTTATTTCCTTTTCTCCCCTCTTCCTTCTTTTCCTCTTTCCTGTGGGCCAGTCTGTATATATGTGTTTTGTGTGTGCATGTAGGTGTATATATTTGTGTATATGTGTATATATGTGTGTTTGTGTATATGTATACGCATGTATATGTGTTCATGTGGGTAAGTACAGATGTGTGTATGTATGTGTGTATGTGTGCATGTCTTTATGTATATGTGCGTGCGTATATATTGCGTGCATGTATATGTATATGTGGTGTATGTATGTGTATGTGTGTTTTTGTGTATTTATGTGTGTATATACATGTGTGTGTGTGTTTTGAGCAGTAATGGACTGTGGGCCAATGGGGGATTCCAGGCAGGAAGGAGAGGCAGCGGGAGAAGGGGAGGAGTGTGTATGTACTGGCCTCTGTGGCTATGGATCTGGCCCCTTCGCCTCCCAAGCGGAGGGAGGGATGCAGAGAGCCAGCCAAGGCCGGGCGCTGTGTGGCTCTCTCCCCTCCCTCTCTCCTTCTCTCCCTCACACACACACCAGGGAGGGAAAAGCGTGGGGAGGTGGTTAGAGGAGGAGGTGGAGAGCCGTTTCTAATGGCTGTGCGATGCACGCGTCCTGTGTGGCGCGAGTGGCCGCTAGCACGCCGCTTATTGGAGCTGTAAGGGGTTTTTTTGTTTAGTTTGGGAGGGGAGTTTAGAAGCTGTTTCGGCACAGGGGTTTCTGGGATTTGTAGTCCCAGAGGTTTTTTGGGGTTTTGGGAAACATAGCGAGTAGGGGTGTGAGTGTATGCGGGCTAGTGTTGTGTGTCTGCCTTGTGTGGTTTTGTTGCCTATAGTCCTAGAAAAACGGATCTTACATTTTTATATATATAGATTATTTGGTCTTGTATGCCGCCACTCCCCGAGAGCAATAATTATTGATAGGGCAGTAATCATGAAAGTAGGGAAGTCAAAGTTAAAAATTTATTTATTTATTTATTCATTATTTCGGCTTCTATGCCGCCGACTCCCGGGGGCTCGCGGCGGCTCACAGTAGCCACAAGGCACAGCAAAATATATACAGTTAAACTCATACAGTTAAAAACAGTAAAAACAGCAAAAAATAAAACAGAAGCAATTAAAACAGTAATCCGGCATATCGTCTGACAAGGCGAGTAAACAGATGGCGGCATATGGACAGGACCTACCCATCGAGGGCCTGCTTAAAAAGATGGGTTTTACAGGCCCGTCTAAATGGGAGCAGGTCCTTAATGGCCCGTGTTTCGGCCGGGAGGGCGTTCCACAGCGTAGGTGCCATGACGGAGAACGCCCTCCAGCGGGTTGATGTCAGCCTAACAAGCTTCACCGAGGGCACCTCTAGGAGGTTGGAGTCCTCCGACCGTAGTGATCTCAAAGGGCAATATGGGGCGAGACGTTGGACCCCTTCTGTATTTAGAAATGAGCCCCCACGGAGGGTCCGTCTTGTCTGGAACGCTTGTGGTTAGCACCTGAAAAACACGTGCAGTCCGCCGCTTTCAGAAGGCAGTTCAGGCGGGAGGCTCAGAAAAAGCCAGCAAAGTGTCTCTTGCCATCTATCGCGGATTCAAGTCGGGGGTTGGGAATTTGGGTGATCTCTGGGAGGGGGAAGTCTGGTGGTAGCCACAGGCCGGATGCTAGAGGGAGGCTGAGTCGCCGAGGGACTTGACCCCCTCTGACCTGCGGGCGATCCCTAGGTACACCTGTGAGAGGCTTCCAGTTCCCTCCCCTCCAACTCTGGTATTGGTGAACGCTAGGTCTGTTAGGAATGAAACCGCCACCATCAGGGATTGTACCACGGACAAGGGGGCTGACGTAGTTTGTATTACTGAAACTTGGCTTCAAGGGGGAGATGAGATCTTCCTTCAAGAATTAGCATCTCCGGGTTATGTCACCACCCACCAGATGCGGACTGGGAGGCGGGGGAGGGGGTGGCAATGCTCTCCCGAGATAATTTATCTCTTAGGGCGATTCCGGCTCCGAACATCTCTGGTATTGGAAGTGTCGGCCGTGCTTGGGATTCACAGGAGAGTATAGCCTTTCTGCTGGTGTACCGTGCGCCTAGCGCAACAGGAGACAGCCTATCCCAGCTGCGAGAGGCTGTATCAGAGGGTCCTTGAGGTTCCCCAGGCTTATCGTTCTGGGGGACTTCAACGTCCATGCCGATGCAGACTCTTATTCAACAGCAGCCGAGGGCCTAGTATCGACCATGGCGACACTAGGACTCCCAATCGGTAATACTGGGCCCACTCATCAGGCCAGACACACACTGGATTTGATCTTCACTGCAGGAATTCAAGTGACCCTACCCTCTATTACTGAGGTTCCATGGCCGGACCACCATGCCTTGGAAGTCCGGTTGGAGCATGTGAGAGTCAGTGTCCTGGCCCTCAGACTGCAACTGTTGTGCCAGGTCAGGGAACTGCCCCTGGAGGTTTTCAAGAGCTTGCCACCATTCCTCGGCTACATCCACCTTACTGTGGGTCCGCCAACCAGCATGGCTCAGGCTCCGATCTTCCTCTGGTTCCAACCAGACACCAATGGTTTCCATCCTGAGGGCACGGGGAACGCCGACTCCATTCTCCCGGGTGGAGGCCTCTGGCTTCGCAGGCCTCCCTCGCCGCTTGCTCTCTCGCGGCCCAAACCCCTCTCCTCCGAGAGGGAGGTCGTGCCTCTCCGCCTTGGGAGCACAGACCTTCTCCATAGTCGGGTTCTCACCAGCACTGAGACTAAGATGAAACCCATTGCAGTTCTGGCTTTCTGTAAGAAGCTCACTGAAGAGTCCTAAATGACTCACGGCCAGACACTCGCCAGATGCCATGAAAAGCACTTTAATCAGGATGCAATACAATCAGAGCCAGAACTGGCAAGCAGTCACAAGGTATAGCTTTATAGACACACTCCCACCGTTTGAATCGGCCTGGTCCCTCCCCGCAAGAGCCCGGGTCTTTTCCTCCCGCCAATTTCCCAAGCGTTGCTGGCCAAGGTCAGACAGCCAGGTGTTCATCTGATGTTAATGTGGTGTGACCGTGGTGTGACTGTGTCATGGCTATGCTTCCCAGGCTGATCCAGCAGTCTGGGAAACATAGTCCTGACAGACCCTAACCTCTATTACTGGGGTTCCATGGTCGGACCACTGTGCCCTGGAAATCCGGTTAGAGCATGCTTACACACCCGGCATAGGCGCTGAACCAATTTGGGTTCGCCCAAGGAAACTTATGGAACCTGAAAGGTTCCTGAATGCTGTGAGGGCTCTGGAGCCTGTCAGCGACTCAATCGAACTGCAAGTGGACCAACCTATCCGAGGCACTAGACGAGATCGCCCCTAGACGCCCTCTCCGACCCCCCAAGAAGAGATCGCCTTGGTTCACCAAAGACTTGCGGTCGTTGAAGCGGGGGAAGAGACGGCTAGAGGACGTGTGGCGAGAACTCCGTGACGAAGCATCAAGACCAGCTTTTATTTATTTACTTATTTATTTATTTCGATTTCTTAGCCGCCACTCCCAGGTGGCCTAGGGCGGCTCACAAATCAAGGTAAATCACAAACACAGTTACACATTAAAACATAATACACAACACATTAAAAGAGTTTAAAACTGAGATTACATGCAACTAGAACCTACTTAGATTTCAAACGCCTGTCGGAACAGCCAGGTTTTGCAGGCCTCCCGAAACGCCAAGAGGTCACGGAGTGACCTGACCTCTGGCGGTATGGAGTTCCAAAGCGTGGGGGGCAATAATGGAGAATGCCCTCCTCCTTGTCGAGCGGAGGCGGTAGGTTTTGGCACTCGGAACAGAGAGAAGGTCCTGGTCTTCTGATCTCAGTGATCTCATGGGACAGTAACGGGTCAAGCGGTCCCTCAGGTACACTGGCCCCAGACCATACAAGGCCTTGAAAGTCAAAACTAACACTTTGAAGCTGATCCGGACTTCAACAGGCAGCCAGTGCAGTTCCCGCAGGATAGGTGTGATGCGGTGGCTCAGAGGCGGGCCTGTGAGCAAGCGGGCAGTGGCATTCTGCACCAGCTTAGGTTTCCGGGTCACTGACAAAGGTAGGCCGAGGTACAGAGCGTTACAGTAGTCCAGTCTTGAGATGACCGTTGCTTGGATCACCAAGGCCAGATCGCGACAGGACAGATAGGGGGCCAGCTTCCGAGCTTGGCGGAGATGGAAAAATGTGACTCGGCTAACCATGGAGACATGAGTCTCCATGGAAAGCCGAGTGTCCAGATAGACTCCAAGGCTCTTTACTGTTGACGACGGGCATAGTGCCACACCGTCCAGGGTTGGAAGCTGGAGTTCCCTACCGCCCGGGCGACCCAGCCAAAGGATCTCCGTCTTCGCTGGATTCACCTTCAACCTACTGGCTCGCAGCCATCCAGTGACGGCCTCAAGGCAGAGATGGAAATTATCGGATACAGAATCTGGCCGGCCCCCCATCCTAAGAATGAGCTGAGTGTCATCAGCGTACTGGTGCCACTCAAGCCCAAAGCTGCGCACCAGCTGGGCAAGTGGTCGCATGTAGATGTTAAACAATAGAGGGGAGAGAATGGCCCCTGGGAGCCCCACACTGAAGTGGAGAACTTGGGCTTGAGTGCCATCAGTACGCTGATGACACTCAGCTCGTTCTGAGGATGGATGGCCGGCCAGACTCCGTACCCGATAATTTCCATCAGTGCCTTGAGGCCATTACTGGATGGTTGCATGCCAGCAGGTTGAGGGTGAATCCAGCGAAGACGGAGATCCTGTGGCTGGGTCGCCCGGATGGAAGGGTGATCTGGTTGCCTACCCTGGATGGTGAGGCACTGTGCCCGTCGTCCTTGGGGAAAAAGTCTGGGAGTCCTTTTGGACCCTCTGCTGACGATGGAGGCCCAGGTCTCCGCTGTGAGCAGAGTTGCATTTCTCCATCTGCATCAGGCTAGGCGACTGGCTCCCTATCTGTCCAGGGACGACCTGGCTACGGTGATTCAAGCTACGGTCAGCTCAAGATTAGACTACTGTTAGCGCCCTCTACATTGGTCGGTGATCCGGAAACTGGAACTAGTGCAAAACGCTGCTGCCCGGCTTCTGGCTGGGGCGCCAGCGAGGTCCCATATTCCTCCAATCTTGCAGCAATTGCACTGGTTGCTGATTGAGCACCGGATTACCTTCAAAGTGTTGGTTCTTACCTTCAAGGCCTTGTATGGTCGGGGCCAGCGTACCTGAGGGACCGCCTCACCCCCTACCAACCCGAGATCCCTCCGTTCAGAAGATCAGAATCTACTTGAAGTACCCAACTGTAAGACTTTCCGTTTGATGGCTACTGGGCGCAGAGCATTCACGGTGGTGGCCCCCTGCCTCTGGGATGCCTTGCCAGCGGAAACACGAGCCCTTCGAGATTTGCTTTCCTTTCGTAGAGCTTGTCAAGCTTATCTCTTCCGGCTGGCCTTTGAATCCCGTTGATTGGCTGATCGGACATTCTCTTCGTTTTAAATGTAATGTTATGCATATTGTAAACCGCTCCGAGCCTTTATTAATCAAACAAATTTGACTAATAAATAAATACTCAATGTCCGAAGTATTAATTTGCATGCGGGTACTTTGACAGGAGAGAAAACTGGTGGCTCTCTATTTGGCCTCAGGCACCGCATTGCCCGGCCCTGTTCCTCCGCTGCAAAGCCATACTTGCCCGTCCGGTTGGGCCCATTTCCATCACTTCCGAGGGTGAATTCCCCAAGCGGGACCGGGCTCTTTGGGGCTCCCCCCCTCTCTCTCAGGAGGAGCTGGACATGGACCCAAGCAAAGCACGCGGTCCACGGGAATGGGAGCCCCTCGTACTAGGCAGCGGGCGCAGGGATTCCTGGGGTTTGCAAGCTTTTAGAGGCCGTGCATCCAGGACTTTGCGAAGGTGACCCTGCCCTGAGGAGGAGGAGGAGGAGGAGGAGGAGGAGGAGGAGGAGGAGGAGGAGGAGGAGGAGGAGGAAGAGGAGGAGGAGGAGGAGGAAGAGGAGGAAGGAGGAGGAGGAGGAGGAGGAGGAGGAGGAGGAGGAGGAGGAGGAGGAGGAGGAGGAAGAGGAGGAGGAGGAGGAGGAGGAAGACACCTCAATAGAGAACCTCCTCGGACGCTGGAAACCCAGCCGGGCTCCCTCGGTGGTTGTCAACCATTTCACGTTTGTAATGCACGTTAGCGGTCAGGCTTTACTACGATGTCCGTGTACTTGGTGGGATTTGATTACGCTTTTTGACTAATTATTTTGAATTTAATTGGTTTCGTTTTGTTTTGTTATGGATGTCGTTGTATTCATTGGTTTGTTTCCGTTCAGGCATTGAAGGTTTGCCCCTTTTTTTCCGCTTGGAAAGCGCCCCGAGCCCCCTTGGGGAGAGAGGGCGGGGTACGAAGAAAGAGGGTGAGGATGATGAGGGTGGGGTGGGAAGCCCCCTCCTCTCGATAGGGGTCCGCTTTTCAGCGCAGAGTCCTGGTCACAGTGTCGCAGCCTCTGGCCTCGGAAAGGAGCTCCTCTCTCGGAAGCAACGCTCCCGAGTCCCGACTCTGAGGTTTCATGCCTCCGCTCAGGCGACACACAAGCTGGCCTGCGCTTAGATCAGAACATTAATAAACATGCGTAAAACACACATTGTAATTAGCTATTTCGTTACAGCCTCTAACCAATGGCAGGTAGCAAGCCGCGTGGCAGAGAAGGGACACGCACATACAAGGCGTTCCCAGCCACCTCTCCAGTTCCGTCCCCCGAACGCCATCGTGGGGTTGAGCACCCCAGAGGGACCCCTGCATTCAAGTTAATGTGACCTGCAGCAGGGAGTTCCACAGTTCCTGGATGCCCCGTTGGGCCAGCATAGCTGGGGAGTGTGGCTACAGCAGCGGTTCAACTTAAATACATCCATTTGCCTTGCCTCTCCCCCCTTCCTAACATTGTAACAAACCCCCCAATAAAGTATTAATCGATTGCTACATGTTAACTCTCCGTAGTTTTACACCAGGGGTGCCCACACTTTTCCAGCCTGCGAGCTACTTCTGAAACAACCAAGTCCCAAAGATCTCCCTACTCAGAGATCCACCTACAAAGATCTCCCTACTCACTACTCAGAGAGCCATAGAAGCAAAATATTAGGAAATTTATTTCAGTGAGAGCCATATAAGACATTTTAAGACTGAATTCAACTAAACGTGAGTATCATAAGCCCCTGAGCATTCCTCACAAATGGCATGGGAGCCATACACACTGTGTCTGCGATCTGCCTGGGATTGATTGATTGATTGATTTTATTATTTATGAGTCGCCCTCCACGTCAGTGCTCGGGCGACTTACACATAAAACACATAAAGGGTTCAATAGTTAAAAGCTAAAAGAATAGGAAAATTAATTAAAATAGTTCCAGTAACTCAGGCTAAGTCTGGAAGGTGTCCTTAGCCGTAAGCCTTTCGGAAGAGCCAGGTCTTCAGTGCGGTCAGGAACTGGGGCGTGTCCAGGATAGCTCTCTGATCCGCCGGCATCAAGTTCCAAAGAACAGGGGCCGCGATGGAAAAGGCTCTCCGTCTTGTGGTGTCAAGGCAGGCCTCACTCACACCTGGGATGCGGAGAAGGTCCCTGTTCACTGAACGCGGCGACCTTAAATGAGCTGGTTCGGACAAGCGGTCTTTTAAATAAGCTGGGCCGGCGCCATGGAGAGCCTTGAAGGTAAGCGACAAGATCTTGTGGATGGCTCTGAGCTCGACTGGCAGCCAGTGCAGGCGCTGTAGAGATGGCGCGATATGGCATCTCAGCGGTGTCCCGGTGAGGAGTCTGGCGGCTGCATTCTGCACTAGCTGGATTTTACGAGTGGTTGACTGCGGCAACCCCACGTACAAGGCATTACAGTAGTCCAGCCGTGATGTCACTGTGGCATGGACCACCGTAGCCAGCGCATCTGATGGAAGGTAAGGTGCTAGTTGACGTGCCTGGCGCAGGTGGAAGAAAGCTCCCTTGCTTGTCGCAGCAACCTGGGCCTCCAGCGAGAGTCTCGAGTCTAGTATCACACCGAGACTCTTCACCGACGGGGCCGGGATCAGCGGCTCTCCCTCAAAGAGAGGCAGCGGAATGGGTGGCTCTGGGCGTCCCGGCCATAGAATCTCTGTCTTTGATGGATTGATCTTGAGTTTGTATGAGCGGAGCCATCTAGTCACTGCTTCTAGTCCTTGTCTGAAATTCTCAGGCACCGATGTTACGCCTGGCTCAAGCTTCAGCAGGAGCTGGGTGTCATCTGCATATTGATAGCACCCAAATCCAAAACTTCTGGCTATGCTTGCCAAGGGTTGGACGTAGATGTTAAAAAGCGTTGGTGACAACATGGTGCATTGGGGACTCCACAGTCCAGGGTGGATTTCTTGGACACTTGGCCTCGCCACTCAACACGCTGCGAGCGGCCCCGCAGGAAGGAATCGAACCAGGCCAAAGCTGTGCCTTGAATCCCAATGGCTGATAGTCGCCGCAACAGCAAGCCATGGTCCACCGTGTCAAACGCCGCGGTGAGGTCAAGCAGCACCAGGATAGCTGAACCTCCCTTCTCCAATTGGCGGCGGATGTCGTCCGTAATGGCCACCAGAACGGTCTCGGTCCCGTGTCCGGCGCGGAAACCCGATTGGCAGGGGTCCAGGCTTCCTGAGGTTTCCAGGAATTCCTGTAATTGGATCGCTGCTGCCCGTTCAATCAGTTTCCCGAGGAAGGGTAGGTTTGAGACCGGACGGTAGTTCGCCGGCGCCGCTGGATCCAGATTCGCCTTCTTCAGCAGCGGGCGGACTCTAGCCTCCTTCAGCGCATCGGGAAAACTCCCAGCTCCAGTGAGTGATTTATCAACCCTGTCAGAGTGGCCGAGAGGCTCCCCGCACAGGACTTACTCAGATGGGACGGGCACGGGTCTGTAGAGCAGGTGGTTGCCCTTGCCGCGGCCAGGATTTGATTAATCTCCTCTGAATTCAGGGCCTTGAACTGGTCGAGTTTCTGGCTGGGCGATGGGGCTGGATTCTTACCCATCCCGCTCCTCTCCTCAGGTATAGAGGGTAAATCACGCCTAAGGGCAATTATTTTCTCAGTGAAGAAGACTTGAAATTCTTCCGCTGAGATAGCTGAGTTTTCATTGTCTCTCGGCAGTGAGTTGGGCGTAGCCAGGTCTCGAACAATCTTAAAGATCTGTGCTGGGCGCGATCTTGCCGCCGCTATTAAGGAGGAGTTATAGGTCTTCTTGGCCCCCTTTGACCGCCTGTTCATATGATCTGCGCATGTCTCTGAAGGCTGTTCTCGACGTCTGAGTTGGTTTCCGACGCCACGCGCTCTCCAGCTGCTTCCGCCTTCGCTTCAGCAGTCGCAGGTCGTCTGTGAACCATGGGGAATGGACTCTTCGTGGCCGGATCAGGCATCTGGGGCTATTTGGTCGATGGCTTTTGACAAGACTGTATTCCATCTGTCCACCCGTTGATTCAAGGTCCCACGGAACTTCCATCGGCTCAATGGCTGCTGCGAAACAGCTGGGGTCCATATGCCTCTTCTGGCGTGCCAGTATGGGTTTTGGCTCTGGCCTTGCTGGTAGGGGGATTCTGATGTCGACCTTCAGAGTGAAATGATCCGACCAGGGGACCTTCGTTGTTTCTTGCTGCGTAACCCTCAACCCGTGCCCAAAGATTAGGTCTAAGGTATGTCCGGCCCGGTGTGTGGGGCCGGACTCCATCAAAATAAGACCTAATGTGTCCATGGATCGGATGAACTCCTTCGCTAGGGGGGATGGCATATTAGCGTCTGCATGGATGTTAAAATCTCCCAGAACAATGAGTCTTGGGAATCTAAGTGTCCAATCCGCGGCAAGATCGAGCAGATTGAGTAAGATTGAGTAGGATCTACCAGGACGCCCTTCGAGATCTACCAGTAGATCACAATCTACCTAATAAGCACCCCTGTTTTACATTGTGTCCTTTACTGTCTTAAACTAATATAGACCATGAATCTAACCTTTTCCGCAGGCCAAGGAACACCGCAGGCCTGCCTGAGATGCCCATAGGGTGTCTCGGGGAAGGCTGGAGCTGCGTTCTCCCAAACCGTGGATACGGAGATCTCCATAGACCCCTGTGGACCCCGGTATCCACGAGATAGCGGATCGCCTCCATTTTGATGCCGTATTTTTTCCATACTAATTATAAGACTTTCTGCTATCTCAGATTTCTCATTTGGGCCCTTCTTCCCTGGGAATAACGGTTAGTTTTTCAAGTAATATATTTTCAAAGAAACAGCTGTCAAAATGCCGGTCCCGGCTCATCTCAAGGCTCTCCTGTGGATTATTCCGGGCGCCGAGGAAGTCTGCGTTCCGTGAGCTCGCTATGTGCCTTCCGTAGGAGCTTCATGATGTCAGCAGAGCAGAATCGCAAAGCCCACTGCGGCTGGGATATACAGTTTTCAAGTACCAATCTCCTCCACGGTGCTGGATCATCTGCTCCATGCATGAACCTCTCTTCATTTTTGTACTCTCTTGAACCCTTTTATGAATTATCTTTGCCCAAGGGACTTCCAACCCTTCTTTCCTCATAAACGAGGGGCCACATGAACTCTCCCCTTTACATATCTGCACATATGAACTTGGTTGCCTTCACATAGGAACTTGGTTGCCTTTTCCTATGAACTTAATTATATATATATATATATATATATATATATATATATATATATATATATATGCGCACACCTCTTCCTTTTCTCTTGAGAAAGAATGCCAAAAGTGACCAGGCTGCTCCTTGCAAATCTGCCACTCTCCATAGGTACATGATCCTTCCTGTGGAGCAGAGCATGGCGGGTGGAACAGACTCCTCAGTTTTGCCACAATTTGAGCATTATTAGACTAAGTCTTTGATAGGAATATTCTCTTGATGTCGCCCCAAAGTTGTAAATGAATGATGGCCGTCTTCCATCCTGGCTCCATCTCAGTTTCTGGCCAGAGGCTGACTCTTCTTGATTGGTGTTGACAAACACAAGGCTTGTGTTGACTTCCTTCTTAACACAAGGAATGTTGCAAAGGTTTCTGTTCTCACGGTGCAGTTCTTATCAATTCTCATTAGCAGGTTTTGATCACAGTTCCAGCAAGCAGGTAGTTAGTCATTGCAGGCCTTAATATTTCACTGGTGCCTCCAAAATTATTATCCCCAGCCATACGTCCTTCCGTCCATTCCCACACATCATCATATGAAATTCATATTTCTCAAATCTGCACATTAAATTTCTTGTGACAAAATTATGAGATGCCACTGTTGTTTTTGCAACGTGCCAGCCTCCCCCAAAGTTTCAAGGTTAATAATAATAATAATAATAATAATACTTTAATATTTGTGAGTCGCCCTCCACCGGCGGTGCTCCGGGCGACTTACAACAGTTAAAACCCTAGGGTGAACAATGTACAACAGTTTAAAAACATGGAATATGAACAGGAGGGGTGGCTCAGGTAGTCCAGGGTACCGAGCCAGTCCCGAACGCTAGGCGGAAGAGCCAGGTCTTCAAGGCTGGCCGGAATCCAGATAGAGTCGGAGAGGCTCTGAGGGTGGGCGGCAGTGAGTTCCAAGTCGAAGGGGCCGCGACGGAGAAGGCTCTCCGCCGAAGTTTCCGCCAGTCTAGCCTCCCGCACTCCAGGGGTAGTCAGGCGGTCACCGTTGATGGAGCGTGCTGGCCTCTCGCTGCATTGGGCCGTCAGCCGGTCACTCAGATAGGAAGGCCCAATGTTGTGCCGGGCTTTAAAGGTGAGCACCAGGAGTTTGTAAAGGGCTCTGAACTCTAGGGGCAGCCAGTGAAGTTCTTTAAGAATGGGGAAATGTGATCCCTCACTGATGACCCAGTAATGAGTCTGGCTGCGGCGTTATGGATACGTTTCAGCCTCTTAGTTGTTGTCTGGGGAGGCCCACATATAGGGCGTTGCAGTAGTCGAGGCGTGAGACGACAGTGGCATGGACCACTGTTCTCAAGGCCTCTGGTGGAAGGTAGGGAGCCAGCCGACGGGCCCTACGGAGATGGAAAAAGGCGCCCTTAGCTGCAGCCTGGATCTGGGCCTCCATCGTGAGATTTTCGTCTAGGATCACTCCCAGGCTTTTCACCGCCGGGGCTGGAGCCAGGGACTCGCCCTCGAAGAGTGGAAGTGGTGGGCGGGGTCGGGACGACCCGGCCAGAGGATCTCCGTTTTAGCCGGGTTGATCTTGAGTCTATATGCCTGAGCCAGCTCGTCACCGCCCTCAATCCTAGGCTGAAACTGTCCGGTACTGATGATGACCCTGGGTCAAGCTTCAAGAGCAGCTGCGTGTCGTCTGCGTATTGGTAGCAGGAGAACCCATGGCTCCTAGCAATATTAGCCAGGGGCTGGATGTAGATATTAAAGAGGGTGGGAGATAGAATGGCACCCTGAGGGACTCCACACTCCAATTCGTTTTCAAAGAGACTTGACCCTGCCACTCGACCCGCTGCGAGCGGCCTCGCAGGAACGATTCCAGCCAGGCCAGAGCTCTGTCTTGGATCCCGGAGGCCGCCAGGCGATGGAGAAGCAGGTCGTGGTCGGCGGTATCAAAGGCCGCCGTACGGTCCAAGAGGACTAGGATTGCGAGCCTCCCGATCCAGTTGTCGACAGATGTCATCAGTGATTGCCACGAGAACGGACTCCACTCCGTGGCCCGCGCGGAAGCCCGACTGGGACGGGTCCAAGCCCCCGGATTGATCCAAGAAGACCGAATTTGGCTTTCTACTGCTCGTTCAAGGAGCTTGCCCAGGAAGGGTAAGTTGGCAACCGGGCGGTAGTTAGCAGGAACCTCGGGGTCAAGCGATGTCTTTTTCAAGAGGGGGGTGACAAGGCTACCTTCCTTGTGTGGTGAAGTCATATTTCTTTATTACAGGTTTTAAATATGGTTGATATTTATATATATGTATATATGTTGAAGGGGTAAAAAACTTGCAAACCCTAAGGGTTAACGAAGATATTAGCGTGCAGAACCTCCAAGGGGTTTCCGTTCCCATGGAAACAGGAGGCCTGCAACTGGCCTTGGAGTCTTCAGATTCACACTTTAGCAGTTGGGAGTTGAGAGCAAAAGTCGAAGGAGAGAGGGTGTGTGGAGAGTTAGAGTCCATTTTAGCCAGCTGTCAGTGGGTTTAAAAAGACTCTGACTCTACTCTGAGAGAGAGAGTAGGAGGAAAGCTGTGTTTGAACTGCTAGGAAAGCAGTGGTTTAAGGACAAGCAGTTAGTGTAAGACTGCTGAGCTA
>JARBWK010000007.1:153570230-153632840 GCA_030556195.1 Anolis apletophallus | reverse complement strand
CAGTTCAGAAAGAGGTAAACGAAGGAAAAACTGCTGGGGCATTTCAGGGTTCCGACGCCTGGAAATGTCACCTTTTGTTGGGGAGTGGGATCTCTTGCCAGGGGGCAAAAAGCCGATCAGGTAGACGAAACCCGGAGATCTGATCTGCCCTGCCCAGGTGGCAAAATAGTCTTTCAACTGAGCCAACTTTGAAAGCTGAAAGATTATTCCCTTGTGGTCATGCAAGAAGGTGTTGATGGCCCCCATAAGCCTGCAATGTGCCCAACCCGGGTGTGAAGACTCTCTATATTTCACTATCAACTGTGGCCAGGTAGTTTTCTTATTCCACCCTTACCACCAATTCATGTAAAAACTCCTTTCGTTTCCACTTGCTGCCACCATATAATGTAATAAGTATTCACACAGGTCAGCTTTCCCACTGACCTTTTGATTGCTGTGTCAGGGTAGGATATTACTCTAACCCAAACTCCCACTGACACTATTTGTTAACTTTCACCACCACTATTCACTATACTTGGATACCCACTGGAAAGAAGTTGCTTTCAAGACTTGTGAGTGAAGGAACTACGTGGGGAGATATCTTTGTTAAAGAACTGTAATGTTTATTCAACCAGTGTTTTAAGCAATAGAGGTTTCAGAGTTCAAAGCTTAGGTGGTTACAGTTTCTTCTTAGAGGCACGTGTCTTAAGGTTACAATACACTAACTATGGAGATACAACTTGATGCTATATAGCTGCACTCCCAGAACCAATAGCTCAGCAGTCTTACACTAACTGCTTGTCCTTAAACCCAACTGCTTTCCTAGCAGTTCAAACACAGCTTTCCTCCTACTCTCTCTCTCAGAGTAGAGTCAGAGTCTTTTTTTAAACCCACTGACAGCTGGCTAAAATGGACTCTCTAACTCCACACACCCTCTCTCCTTCGACTTTTGCTCTCAACTCCCAACTGCTAAAGTGTGAATCTGAAGACTCCAAGGCCAGTTGCAGGCCTCCTGTTTCCACGGTAACGGAAACCCCCTGGAGGTTCTGCACGCTAATATCTTCGTTAACCCTTTAGGGTTTGCCAAGTTTTTACCCCTTCAACATATATACATATATATAAATATCAACCATATTTAAAACCTGTAATAAAGAAATATGACTTCACCACACAAGGAAGGTAGCCAACCTTGAAACTTTGGGGGAGGCTGGCACGTTGCAAAAACAACAGTGGCATCTCATAATTTTGTCACAAGAAATTTAATGTGCCGATTTGACAAATATGAATTTCATATGATGATGTGTGGGAATGGACGGAAGGACGTATGGCTGGGGATAACAATTTTGGAGGCACCAGTGAAATATTAAGGCCTGCAATGACTAACTACCTGCTTGCTGGAACTGTGATCAAAACCTGCTAATGAGAATTGATAAGAACTGCACCGTGAGAACAGAAACCTTTGCAACATTCCTTGTGTTAAGAAGGAAGTCAACACAAGCCTTGTGTTTGTCAACACCAATCAAGAGTCAGCCTCTGGCCAGGAAACTGAGATGGAGCCAGGATGGAAGACGGCCATCATTCATTTACAACTTTGGGGCGACATCAAGAGAATATTCCTACCAAAGACTTAGTCTAATAATGCTCAAATTGTGGCAAAACTGAGGAGTCTGTTCCACCCGCCATGCTCTGCTCCACGGGAAGGATCATGTACCTATGGAGAGTGGCAGATTTGCAAGGGAGCAGCCTGGTCACTTTTGGCATTCTTTCTCAAGAGAAAAGGAAGAAGTGCGCATACCGTATATATATATATATATATATATATATATATATATATATATATATAAATAAAAAATTAAGTTCATAGGAAAAGGCAACCAAGTTCATATGAGAAGGCAACCAAGTTCATATGTGCAGATATGTAAAGGGGAGAGTTCATGTGGCCCCTCGTTTATGAGGACAGAAGGGTTGGAAGTCCACTGGGCAAAGATAATTCATAAAAGGGTTCAAGAGAGTCCAAAAATGAAGAGAGGTTCATGCATTGAGCAGATGATCCAGCACCGTGGAGGAGCTTGGTACTTGAAAACTGTATATCCCAGCCACGGTGGGCTTTGCGATTCTGCCTGATGACATCATGAAGCTCCTAGGGAAGGCACATAGCGAGCTCACGGAACGCAGACTTCCTCGGCGCCCGGAATAATCCACAGGAGAGCCTTGAGATGAGCCGGGACCGGCATTTTGACAGCTGTTTCTTTGAAAATATATTACTTGAAAAACTAACAGTTATTCCCAGGGAAGAAGGGCCCAAATGAGAAATCCGAGATAGCAGAAAGTCTTATAATTAGTATGGGAAAAATACGGCATCAAAATGGAGGCGATCCGCTATCTCGTGGATACCGGGGTCCACAGGGGTCTATGGAGATCTCCGTATCCACGGTTTGGGGGAACGCAGCTCCAGCCTTCCCCGAGACACCATATGGGCATCTCAGGCAGGCCTGCGGTGTCCCTTGGCCCGGAAGAGGTTAGATTCATGGTCTATGTTAGTTTAAGACAGTAAAGGACACAATGTAAAACAGGGGTGCTTATTAGGTAGACTGTGATCTGCTGGTAGATCTCGAAGGGCGTCCTGGTAGATCCCAGGCAGATCGCAGGCACCGTGTGTATGGCTCCCATGCCATTTGTGAGGAATGCTCAGGGGCTTATGAGACTCACATTGAGTTGAATTCAGTCTTAAAATGTCTTATATGGCTCTCACTGAAATAAATTTCCTAATATTTTGCTTCTATGGCTCTCTGAGTAGTGAGTAGGGAGATCTTTGTAGGTAGATCTCTGAGTAGGGAGATCTTTGGGACTTGGTTGTTTCAGAAGTAGCTCGCAGGCTGGAAAAGTGTGGGCAGCCCTGGTGTAAAACTACGGAGAGTTAACCTGTAGCAATCGATTAATACTTTATTGGGGGGTTTGTTACAATGTTAGGAAGGGGGGAGAGGCAAGGCAAATGGATGTATTTAAGTTGAACCGCTGCTGTAGCCACACTCCCCAGCGATGCTGGCCCAACGGGGCATCCAGGAACTGTGGAACTCCCTGCTGCAGGTCACATTAACTTGAATGCAGGGGTCCCCTCTGGGGTGCTCTACCACAAGATGGCGTTACGGGGACGGAACTGGAGAGGAGGATGGGAACGCCTTGTATGTGCGCGTCCTTCTCTGCCACGCGGCTTGCTACCTGCCATTGGTTAGAGGCTGTAACGAAATAGCTAATTACAATGTGTGTTTTACGCATGTGTATTAATGTTCTGATCTAAGCGCAGGCCAGCTTGTGTGTCGCCTGAGCGGAGGCATGAAACCTCAGAGTCGGGACTGGGGAGCGTTGCTTCCGAGAGAGGAGCTCCTTTCCGAGGCCAGAGGCTGCGACACTGTGACCAGGACTCTGCGCTGGAAAGCGGACCCCTATCGAGAGGAGGGGGCTTCCCACCCCACCCTCATCACCCTCACCCTCTTTCTTCGTACCCCGCCCTCTCTCCCCAAGGGGGCTCGGGGCGCTTTCCAAGCGGAAAAAAGGGGCAAACCTTCAATGCCTGAACGGAAACACTCAAACCAATGAATACAACGACATCCATAACAAAACAAAACGAAACCAATTAAATTAAAAATAATTAGTCAAAAAGCGTAATCAAATCCCACCAAGTACACGGACTTCGTAATAAAGCCTGGCCGCTAACGTGCATTACAAACGTGAAATGGTTGACAACCACCGAGGGAGCCCGGCTGGGTTTCCAGCGTCCGAGGAGGTTCTCTATTGAGGTATTTTCCTCCTCCTCCTCCTCCTCTCCTCCTCCCTCCTCCTCCTCTCCTCCTCCTCCTCCTCTTCCTCTCTCCTCCTCCTCCTCCTCCTCCTCTCCTCCTCCTCCTCTTCCTCCTCCTCTCCTCCTCCTCCTCCTCCTCCTCCTCCTCCTCTTCCTCCTCCCTCCTCTTCCTCCTCCTCCTCTTCCTCCTCCTCCTCCTCCTCCTCCTCCTCCTCTTCCTCCTCTCCTCCTCCTCTCCTCCTCCTCCCTTCCTCTCCTCCTCCTCCTCCTCCTCCTCCTCCTCCTCCTCCTCCTCCTCCTCCTCCTCCTCCTCCTCTCCTCCTCCTCCTCCTCCTCCTCCTCTCCTCCTCCTCCTCTCCTCCTCCTCCTCCTCCTCCTCTCCTCTCCTCCTCCTCCTCCTCCTCCTCCTCCTCCTCTTCCTCTCCCCTCCTCCTCCTCCTCTCTCCTCCTCCCTCCTCCTCCTCTCCTCCTCCTCCTCTCCTCCTCCTCCTCCTCCTCTCCTCCTCCTCCTCCTCCTCCTCCTCCTCCTCCTCCTCCTCTCCTCCTCCTCTCCTCCTCCTCCTCTCCTCCTCCTCCTCCTCCTCCTCCTCCTCCTCCTCCTCTCCTCTCCTCCTCCCTCCTCCTCCTCCTCCTCCTCCTCCTCCTCCTCCTCCTCCTCCTCCTCCTCCTCCTCCTCCTCCTCCTCCTCCTCCTCCTCCTCCTCCTCCTCCTCCTCCTCCTCCTCCTCCTCCTCTTCCTCCTCCTCTTCCTCCTCCTCCTCCTCCTCCTCCTCCTCCTCCTCCTCCTCCTCCTCCTCCTCCTCCTCCTCCTCCTCCTCCTCCTCCTCCTCCTCCTCTTCCTCCTCCTCCTCTCCTCCTCCTCTCCTCCTCCTCCTTCCTCCTCCTCCTTCCTCCTCCTCCCTCCTCCCTCCTCCTTCCCCTCCTCCTCCTCCTCCTCTCCTCCTCCTCCTCCTCCTCCTCTTCCTCCCTCCTCCTCTCCTCCTCCTCCTCCTCTCCTCCTCCTCCTCCTTCCCTTCCTCCTCTCCTCCTCCTCCTCCTCCTCCTCCCTCCTCTCCTCCTCCTCTCCTCCTCCTCCTCCTCCTCCTCCTCCTCCTCCTTCCTCCTCCTCCTCCTCCTCCTCTTCCTCCTCCTCCTCCTCCTTCCTCCTCTTCCTCCTCCTCCCTCCTCCTCCTCCTCCTCCTCCTCTTCCTCTCTTCCTCCTCCTCTTCCTCCTCTTCCTCCTCCTCTTCCTCCTCTTCCTCCTCCTCTCCTCCTCTTCCTCCTCCTCTTCCTCCTCTTCCTCCTCCTCTTCCTCCTCCTCCTCTTCTCTCCTCCTCCTCCTCTTCCTCCTCCTCCTCCTCCTCCTCCTCCTCCTCTTCCTCCTCCTCCTCCTCCTCCTCCTCCTCCTCCTCCTCCTCCTCTTCCTCCTCCTCCTCTTCCTCCTCCTCCTCCTCCTCCTCCTCCTCCTCCTCCTCCTCCTCCTCCTCCTCCTCCTCCTCCTCCTCCTCCTCCTCCTCCTCCTCCTCCTCCTCCTCCTCTCCTCCTCCTCCTCTTCCTCCTCCCTCTTCTCCTCCTCTTCCTCCTCCTCCTCCTCCTCCTCCTCCTCCTCCTCCTCCTCCTCCTCCTCCTCCTCTTCCTCCTCTTCCTCCTCCTCCTCCTCCTCCTCCTCCTCCTCCTCCTCTTCCTCCTCTTCCTCCTCTTCCTCCTCCTCCTCCTCCTCCTCCTCCTCTCTTCCTCCTCCTCTTCCTCCTCCTCCTCCCTCCTCCTCCTCCTCCCTCCTCCTCCTCCTCCTCCTCCTCCTCCTCCTCCTCCTCCTCCTCCTCCTCCTCCTCCTCCTCCTCCTCCTCTCCTCCCCTGAGGCTCAAGTGCCGAGATGGGTGTTCAGAAGTGTCTTGAAGGAGAGGAGGGAGGGGGCCATCTTTGTTCCCTGGGGGGTTTCCAGAGGCAGGGGCACCCACAGAAGGCCCTCCCTCCCCCACCAATCGGGCTTGGTCTAGATGGGGTGCGCTGGAATGGGCTGGCTGGGGAACATACGTAGTTCTGAGTGGCTGAAGCGGCCACTGGCGCCCAGGTGTCCAGTTCAAGTGCGGCTTTGGCTGTATTCGCCTGCCCCTTGCCTTTGCTTTTCCACACGTCTGTGAGGGGCAGGGTCACCTTCGCAAAGTCCTTGATGCACGGCCTCTAAAAGCTTGCAAACCCAAGGAATCCCTGCGCCCGCTGCCTAGTACGAGGGGCTCCCATTCCCGTGGACCGCGTGCTTTGCTTGGGTCCATGTCCAGCTCCTCCTGAGAGAGAGGGAGGGAGCCCCAAAGAGCCCGGTCCCGCTTGGGGAATTCACCCTCGGAAGTGATGGAAATGGGCCCAACTGGACGGACAAGTATGGCTTTGCAGCGGAGGAACAGGGCCGGGCAATGCGGTGCCTGAGGCCAAATAGAGAGCCACCAGTTTTCTCTCCTGTCAAAGTACCCGCATGCAAATTAATACTTCGGACATTGAGTATTTGTTTATCAAATGTGTTCACTGCCACTCCCCGAAGGCTCGGAGCGGTTTACAATATGCATAACATTACATTTAAAACGAAGAGAATGTCCGATCAGCCAATCAACGGGATTCAAAGGCCAGCCGGAAGAGATAAGCTTGACAAGCTCTACGAAAGGAAAGCAAATCTCGAAGGGCTCGTGTTTCCGCTGGCAAGGCATCCCAGAGGCAGGGGGCCACCACCGTGCATGCTCTGCGCCCAGTAGCCATCAAACGGAAAGTCTTACAGTTGGGTACTTCAAGTAGATTCCGATCTTCTGAACGGAGGGATCTCGGGTTGGTAGGGGGTGAGGCGATCCCTCAGGTATGCCGGCCCCAGACCATACAAGACCTTGAAGGTAAGAACCAACACTTTGAAGGTAATCCGGTGCTCAATCAGCAACAGGTGCAATTGCTGCAAGATTGGAGTAATATGGCACCTCGCTGGCGCCCCAGCCAGAAGCCGGGCAGCAGCGTTTTGCACGTTTCAGTTTCCGGATCACCGACAAAGGTAGGCCAATGTAGAGGGCGTTACAGTAGTCTAATCTTGAGCTGACCGTAGCTTGAATCACCGTAGCCAGGTCGTCCCTGGACGGATAGGGAGCCAGTCGCCTAGCCTGACGCAGATGGAGAAATGTGACTCTGCTCACAGCGGAGACCTGGGCCTCCATCGTCAGCAGAGGGTCCAAAAGCACTCCCAGGTTGCCTCGCCGCCAACCAGGGTAAGCAACCAGATCACCCCCCCGTCCCAGGCGACCCAGCCAAAGGATCTCCGTCTTCGCTGGATTCACCCTCAACCTGCTGGCATGCAACCATCCAGTAATGGCCTCAAGGCACTGATGGAAATTATCGGCTACGGAGTCTGGCCGGCCCTCCATCCTCAGAACGAGCTGAGTGTCATCAGCGTACTGATGGCACTCAAGCCCAATAGCATGCTCATAAGACCGGGGCCGGGGTGAGGGGGACACCCTTGAGTTGGCTGTCCCCCTTCCTCTGGAACCGGACTCAGCGAGTGAGGAGGGGCGAAGTGGTCTCCAGGGGTTCTCCACTTCTGTGTGGGGTTCCCCAGGGGCCATTCTCTCCCCTCTATTGTTTAACATCTACATGCGACCACTTGCCCAGCTGGTGCGCAGCTTTGGGCTTGAGTGCCACCAGTACGCTGATGACACTCAGCTCATTCTGAGGATGGTTGAAGGTGAATCCAGCAAAGACGGAGATCCTTTGGCTGGGTCGCCCGGGCGGTGTGGCACTATGCCCGTCGTCAAAAGTAAAGAGTCTTGGAGTCCATCTGGACACTCGGCTTTCCATGTAGAGTCATGTCTCCATGGTTAGCCGAGTCGCATTTTTCCATCTCCGCCAAGCTCGGAAGCTGGCCCCCTATCTGTCCTGTCGCGATCTGGCCTCGGTGATCCAAGCAACGGTCATCTCAAGACTGGACTACTGTAACGCTCTGTACATCGGCCTACCTTGGTCAGTGACCCGGAAACCTAAGCTGGTGCAGAATGCCGCTGCCCGCTTGCTCACAGGCCCGCCTCTGAGCCACCGCATTACACCTATCCTGCGGGAACTGCACTGGCAGCCTATTGATGTCCGGGTCAGCTTCAAAGTGTTAGTTTTGACTTTCAAGGCCTTGTATGGTCTGGGGCCAGTGTACCTGAGGACCGCCTGACCCCCACACTGTCCCATGAGATCACTGAGATCAGAAGACCAGGATCTTCTCTCTGTTCCGAGTGCCAAAACCTACCGCCTCCGCTCGACAAGGAGGAGGGCATTCTCCATTATTGCCCCCACGCTTTGGAACTCCATACCGCCAGAGGTCAGGTCACTCCGTGACCTCTTGGCCTTTCGGAAGGCCTGCAAAACCTGGCTGTTCCGACAGGCGTTTGAAATCTAAGTTGGTTCTAGAAGCTGATCTCGACGCCGTCACGGAGTTCTCGCCACACGTCCTCTAGCCGTCTCTTCTCCCGCTTCAACGACCGCAAGTCTTCGGAGAACCAAGGCGATTTCTTCTTGGGGGATCGGAGAGGGCGTCTAGGGGCGATCTCGTCTAGTGCATCGGATAGGTTGGTGTTCCACAGATCCAATTGCAGTTCGATCGAGTCGCTGACAGGCTCCAGAGCCCTCACAGCATTCAGGAACCTATCAGGTTCCATAAGTCTCCTCGGGCGAACCCAAATCGGTTCAGCGCCTATGCCGGGTGTGTAAGCATGCTCCAACCGGATTTCCAGGGCACAGTGGTCCGGCCATGGAACCTCAGTAATAGATGTTAGGGTCACTTGAATTCCTGCAGTGAAGATCAAATCCAGTGTGTGTCCGGCCTGGTGAGTGGGCCCAGTATTCCAGAGTGAGAGTCCTAGTGTCGCCATGGTCGATACTAAGCCCTCGGCTGCTGACCTCAAGGACCCTCTGATACAGCCTCTCGCAGCTGGGATAGGCTGTCTCCTGTTGCGCTACGCGCATGGTACACCAACAGAAAGACCTATACTCTCCTGTGAATCCCAAGCACGGCCGACACTTCCAATACCAGAGATGTTCGGAGGCGGAATCGCCCTAAGAGATAAATTATCTCGGGAGAGCATTGCCACCCCCTCCCCCGCCTCCCAGTCCGCATCTGGTGGGTGGTGACATAACCCGGAGATGCGAATTCTTGAAGGAAGATCTCATCTCCCCCTTGAAGCCAAGTTTCAGTAATACAAACTACGTCAGCCCCCTTGTCCGTGGTACAATCCCTGATGGTGGCGGTTTCATTCCTAACAGACCTAGCGTTCACCAATACCAGAGTTGGGGGGGAACTGGAAGCCTCTCACAGGTGTACCTAGGGATCGCCCGCAGGTCAGGGGGTCAAGTCCCTCGGCGACTCAGCCTCCCTCTAGCCTGTGGCTACCACCAGACTTCCCCTCCCAGAGATCACCGAAATTCCCAACCCCCGACTTGAATCCGTGATAGATGGCAACAGACACTTTGCCGGCCTTTTTTGAGCCTCCTGCCTGAACTGCCTTCTGAAAGCGGCGGACTGCACGTGTTTTTCGGGTGCCAACCACAAGCGTTCCAGACAAGACGGACGCTCAGTGGGAGCTCATTCCTAAATACAGAGGGGCCCGTACATTTTTAACTTTGACTTCTCTACTTTCGTGATTATTGCCCTATCAATAATTATTGCCCTCGGGGGGTGGCGGCACACAAGATCGAATAATAAATAAATAAATACCACATCCTCTCGGGTCAGTCCCCTCCACACCCACCAGTGTTCCGAGTGGGGCGACGTGTCAGGCATGTGGGCCAAGGTTGGTCTGAATGAGGCATGGGCAAACTAAGGCCTGGGGACCAAATGTGGCCCTTTAGGTGCCTACCTCAGGCCCTCCTCCTTCTTCCTGCCCTCTCGGCATAAGGGCATGGTGGCCCGCCAAAACGTCCTCTGGAGCACCCTCAGCCTCCCCGTGCCTCCTTCTCCCCCAGGCGTAATGCCGAGAGGACAGCCCGAGGATTGGGGAGGGGTTCCGGGCAGCCACGCGTGCCTCGCCTTCCCCCCGGCATAAGGGTGGCATGAGCAGCCTGTCCTTGTGCCAGGAGGATAACTGGACGATGCCCCGGGCCCTCCCCTGCCCTCTCCTGGGCTGCTGGCACGATGCGAGGATTTGGAGATGGAACTGCAAAGACTCCGGCACACGCCCGTCAAGGGGGTCCCAGCTGTGATCGGCACACTGGGTGCAGCGGCTCAAGACCACGGCCTGCACTTAAACACAACAACAACAACAACAACAACACTCCATCCCGTGAGAGACGGAACCCCAAAGAGACCAGTTCTGTTTGATGGGATTCGCCCTTGGATGCAGAGAGTCAGGGGCTTCTCTCTCTCGGGGAGGGGGGTGTGCTTTTTTTTTCATGTCAGGAGCAATTTGAGAAACTGCAAGTTGCTCCTGGTGTGAGAGAATGGCCACCTGCAAGGACGTTGCCCAGGGGATGTTTTGATGTTTGACCATCCTTGTGGGAGGGAGGGAGACTTCTCTCATGCCCCCTTTGCATGGGGAGCCGGAGCTGACAGAGGGAGCTCACCCGTCCTCTCCCTGGAGTTGAACCTGTGACCTGTCGGTCTTCAGTCCTGCTGCCGGCACAAGGGTTTAACCCACTGTGCCGCTGGGGGCTCCAGCACCTTGGGGGTGGGGGGTGCTGGGCATTGTAGTCCCCAAGTAAGGCGGTATTCCCGGCCAGCGCATGGGGTGCATGATGGAGCTCATGGACCTGGCGGTGGGCCCTTCTCCCTCCCAGTGGCTCCCAGCACAGAAGGCCGGGCTCAGAGCTGGGTGTCTATTGGGGATTGGGGGGGTGTGTGTGAGGGGGCCTTGCCTTTGGGCCTTGCCTTTGGCTCCCCTGACCAGGAGGCTCCTCTGCTCTTTTGGGCACCAAGCCTGGATTGGAGGGAGGGGGATTTGTTTATTTGCTTACGTCATTTATATCCCACCCATTTCAGCCCGAAGGCCACTCAGGGCAGCGTACAGACCGGCACAATTAGATCCCCCCCCCCCACACACACACACACACACATATCAGTTAAAAGCAATTAAACCACATCATAAATACATATGAAACCCATAAAAACTATAAAAATCTTTTAAAAGCCCCCCCCCTGTCTTCCCGTTCAATTCCTCGTCTGTTTACATCGTCTTAGCCGTTCCGTGTTCGTATTGCAATGTTGTGTCTATCTGGCCACACTGAAGCTCCGAAGGCTTGCGTAAAGAGCCAGGTTGCCACTCTTTCCCGAAAGGTCAGGAGGGAGGGGGCTGATCTAATATTCCTGCGCAGGGAGTTCCACAGCCGAAAGAGGGGCCACCACTGAGACGGCCCTGTCTCTCGTCCACACCCAAGGCGCCTGCGGGATTGAGAGCAGGTCCTTCGATCTTCAATTCCTAGACGTTTCGTAGGGAGAGATCCGTTCGGACAGGTAAGCTGGGCCAGAACCGTTGAGGGCTTTATAGCCGAAAGCCAGCACTTTGAATTGTGCCCAGTAGCAGACTGGCAGCCGGTGGAGCTGGCCCAACAGAGGAGTTGTGCGCTCCCTGAGTGCCGCCTCTCCTGGTAGCAACCTGGCTGCTGTTCGTTGGACCATTTGAAGCTTCTGGACAGTCTTCAAAGGCAGCCCCACGTAGAGAGCGTTGCAGTAGTCTATATGGGTTGTCTCCAGAGCGTGGACCACCGTGGCCTCATCAGACTTCCCAAGGAACGGGCGCAGCTGGCGCACGAGTTCCCGATGCTCTATTCCGCCTTGGCTAGACCACACTTGGAATCACCCTGCGTCCCATTCTGGGCACCGACATTGAAGGGAGAGGTTGACTCTCAGCTGGAATCCTGTGTCCAGAGGAAGAGGGCGACTCAAAGGCTCCAGGGCCTGGAGAACAAGCCCTATGAGGAGCGGCTTAAAGAGCTGCTGGGCATGTTTGGCCTGAAGAAGAGAAGGCGGAGAGGAGACACGAGGAGGGCCAGGGATGAATATGTCATCGGGAGGAGGAGGGAGCACGCTTGTTTTCTGCTGCCCTGGAGACCAGGACACAATGGAGCCGTGGCTTCAAACTGCGAGAGAGGAGACGCCACCTGAACACGAGGAAGGACTTCCTGACGGTGAGATCCGTTCACCTTCATCGCTATGAGACTTCACCTTGTCGAAGGGAAGCCTCCCACCGGAGTGGAAACCACCTCTCGGACGGAAGGCAGGCTATTGAACCTCCGCAGACTGAAAGCCAAAACCCAACTGGGAAGCCCAGGCCGTTATGCGCTCTAGGTGGAGGTCAGCTGTGACCAGCGGTGCTGCAGAATTCTTAGAGGCAGGAATGGAGGGTGAAAGGGAGAAACGTGCCAAGAGGAAGGCACGTCATGCCGACCCTGACCGGGACCGCCTCCCACCTGGAAAGCGATGCGCTCGCTGAGGGAGAGCGTGTGGAGCAAGGGCAGCCACCTGTGGACCCGCCACCGAGGCACCGCGCCTGGAAGGCAGCCATGCTGCAGCTACGAGGGAAGGGAGCGTGTGCCTAGAGCAGCGCGTTGTGCAAAGCCCGAGAGGAGCTGGAGTTCCTTCATGATCTCAAGGGTCTCCATCTGGCCCCCGGTTGGTTGGGTCCTGAGTTCCAGGAGAGCCATGGCTGTGCACTCGGTGCCGGTGGGGTGGGCGAGTTGTTGTGCGAGGGAGCTGAGCGCGCCACCGCTTGCGCCTGGGACTGGGTGACGCCTAAGCTTCTCCAAAGCGGTCGAGAAGAGGCGGACCAGGACCTCCCGGTGTGGAGTTACATGGGATGTGCTGTTGTGGCGGGCGTTCAGGGCTGGACTCCAGGGGTGGCTGCGAGTCTGCTGGGCTGGACGGCCGTGTTCCGGGAGCAGCACTCTCTCCTGACGCTCGGCCTGCGCCTCTGGCTGAAGGCCCCCTCGGAGGGTGTGAGGCCTGAGGGAAACCAGGAAGGAGGGGGCTGGTGTGGAACCTGGGGGGTCGCCTTGGTGAGCAGGAGAGTGTGTGCGCTCCCCTGGCGGTGTTCCTCCCTTGTGGTGAGGTTGTGGGCTGGGTGTGTGTTGTGATGTGGCCTGGGAAGCGCGCCCTGAGCCCCCAAAAGGGGGGGGGGGGAGAGCTCAGCAGGTAAATAAAAGTGTTGTTATTGTTATTGTTATTATTATAGTAGAATATCAACAACAACCCCCCCAATAGTAATAGTTGTGGCATCTAAACAGGGTTTTATTGTTCTTGTTATTATAGTTGCAGCAGAATAATAGTAACAACCCCCTCCCGTTAGTGTCGCTAGGATTATAGTAGTAGAAGAATAATAATAATAACCATAATAACCCCTTCCCAACCAAGGGTCCCCTCCCGCAGCAACCAGCCAGACTACGAAGATGCAAGGCTGTTCAGTTCTGAAGTAGGCGCCCAAGTGCCAGGCCGGGAGAGAGGGAGGCCCGGGCGCCCTCGTTTCCCGGGAGAGAGAGAAGGCCCCCGGAACCTTTCAGCCAGGCAGGGCGCCCGGCCGGACAGGAATGCCTTCCGGTCCCGCCACGAACACTCTCGCAAGGAGGGAGGGAGGGAGGGGGGCGCAGGACACGCCCCCAAGAGGAGGGTGGGGGAGGCGTGGGCGGGGCCGGGGGCGGGAGTGCCGCCAGCGCCAATCAGGGCGCGGCAGGCCAGCCCCGCCCACTTTCCTCGGGAAGGCCAAGGCGGGGAGGGAGGGAGCGCAGGAGGAGGAGGGGCGGGGCCAGGGGCGCCACCGCCAATCAGGGAGCGGCAGGCCAGCCGGGCCCCCCCCTCCCTCCCTCCTGTTGCCGTGGAGACCCTTCCGCCTTCCTTCCTTCCTTCCTTCCTTCCTTCCTGCCTCGCTCCTCTTCCTCTTGGCGGAGCAAGGAAGCCTCCGAAGCCGAGGCCGGCCGCCCTCTCTCTCCCTGAGCCTGCCTGCCTGCCTGCCTTCTTCCGGGCGAAGCTCCCTCCTCCCCGGGGGGGGCGCCAGGTGGAGGGGGGGGCAGGTGGGTGGTGGGGGGCCCAGTGGGGGGGGCAGGCAGGAAAGCGGGGGGAGGGGAGGATAGGCCCGCTCTCTCTTCCTTCCTCCCCCTCTCCTTCCTTCCCTTGCCCTCCCTCTTTCCTTCCCTCCTTCAGTTCTTCCCCTTTTCCTTCCTCCTTCCCCCTTCCTTTCCCTCCTTCCCTGCCTTCCTCCTCCACCTCTTGCCTTCCTTCCTTCCCTCTCTCTACTTCCTTCCTTTCCCCCTTTCCTTTCCTTTCCTCCTTTCCTTCCTCCTCCACCTCTTCCCTTCCTTCTCTCTTTCCCCCCTCCTTCTCTCCTTCCTTCCTTTATTCTTCCTTCCTTCTCTTCTTCTTTTTCTCTTTCCTTCCTTCTTCTTTCCTCCTTTCCTTCCTTCCTTCCTTCTCCACCTCTTCCCTTCCTTCTCTCTTTCCCCCCTCCTTCTCTCCTCCTTCCTTTATTCATTCCTTGCTCTGCTTCCTTCCCTCTCTCTTTACTTCCTCCCCCTTTTCCTTTCCTCCTTTCCTTCCTTCCTTCTCCACCTCTTCCCTTCCTCCCTTCTCTTTCCCTCCCTCTTTCTCTCCTTCCTGTATTCATTCCTTGCTCTGCTTCCTTCCTTCCTTCTCTCTATACTTCCTTCCTTCTTTCCTTTCCTCCTTTCCTTCCTTCCTTCTCCACCTCTTCCCTTCCTTCTCTCTTTCCTTCCCTCCTTCTCTCCTCCTTCCTTTATTCGGTTCTTTCTCTCCTTCCTTCCTTCTCTCTTTCTTTCTCTCCTTCCTCCCTCCCTCCCTGCCTTCCTCCTCCACCTCTTCCCTTCCTTCTCTCTTTCCCCTCCTTCTCTCCTCCTCCTTCCTTTATTCTTCCCTTCCTTCCTTCTCCTTTCTTCTCCTCTCTTCCTTCCTCTTTCTTTTCCTTCCTTCCTTCCTCTCCTTCCTCTTCCCTTCCTTCTCTCTTTCCCCCCTCCTTCTCTCCTCCTTCCTTTATTCATTCCTTGCTCTGCTTCCTTCCCTCTCTCTTTACTTCCTCCCCCTTTCCTTTCCTCCTTTCCTTCCTTCCTTCTCCACCTCTTCCCTTCCTTCTCTCTTTCCCCCCCTCCTTCTCTCCTCCTTCCTTTATTCATTCCTTGCTCTGCTTCCTTCCCTCTCTCTTTACTTCCTCCCCCTTTCCTTTCCTCCTTTCCTTCCTTCCTTCTCCTTCCTTCTCCATCTCTCTCCTCCCTTCTCTTTCCCTCCTTCCTTTATTCATTCCTTGCTCTGCTTCCTTCCCTCTCTTTACTTCCTCCCCCTTTCCTTCATCTCCTTTCCTTCCTCCTTCCTTCCTCACCTCTTCCTTCCTTCTTCTTTCCTTCCCCCATCCTCTTCTTCCTTCCTTCTCTCTTTCCCTTCCTTCCCTTCTCCCTCCTTCCCCCCTTTCAGTTCTTTCTCTCCTTCCTTCCCTCTCTCTTTACTTCCTCCCCCTTTCCTTTCCTCCTTTCCTTCCTTCTCCACCTCTTCCCTTCCTTCCTTCCTTCCCCTTCCTTCTCTCCTTCCTTCCTTCCTTCCCTTTCTCTTTCTCTCCTTCCTTCTCTCTTTCTTTCTTCCTTCCTTCTTCCTTCTCCCTTCCCTTCCTTCTTCCCCCTCCTCCTTCCTTCCTTCCTTCCTTCTCTCTTTCCTTTATTCATTTCTTCTCCTCCTTCCTTCCTTCCTTCCTCTCTCTTCCTTCCTCTTTTCCTCTTCTTCTTCTTTCCTTTTCCTTTCTTCCTTCTCTCTTCCTTCCTCCTTCTCTTCCTCTTCCTTCCTTCTCTCTTTTTCTCTTTCTCTCCCTTCCTTTCTCTCCTTTCTTCCTTTCTCTTTTCCTTCCTTTTTTTTCTTCTTTCCTTCTTCTCTCCTTTCTTTCCTTCCTTCTCCTTCTCTCTTCCTTCTCTTTCCACCCCTTCCCTTCTTCTTCCTTCTTTCTTCCTTTCTTCTTCATCCCACCTCTTCCTTCCTTCCTTCCTTTCTTTCTCCCTTCCTTTCTTCTCTCCCCTTTCTTTCTTTCTTTCTCCCTTCCTTCCTTCTCTCTCCTTCCTTCCTTTCCCTTCCTTCCTCCTTCTCTCTTTCCTTCCTTCCTTCTCTTCTCCTTCCTTCCTTCTCTTCCTCTTCCCTTCCTTCTCTCTCTTCCCCCTCCTTCTCTCTCCTTCCTTTATTTCCTTTCTCTCTTCCTTCCTTCCTCTTTCTTCCATGCTTCCTTCCTCTCTTTCCTTCCTTCTTTCCTTCCTTCCTTCTCCACCTCTTCCCTTCCTTCTCTCTTTCCCCCCTCCTTCTCTCCTCCTTCCTTTATTCAGTTCTTTCTCTCCTTCCTTCCTTCCTTCTCTCTCTCTTTCCCCCCTCCTTCTCTCCTCCTTCCTTTATTCACCCCTTGCACTCCTTTCTTCTTTCTCTCTTTCCTTCCTTCTTTTTTCTTCTTTCCTTCCTTCCTTCTCCACCTCTTCCCTTCCTTCTCTCTTTCCCCCCTCCTTCTCTCTCCCCTCCTTCCTCTCCTTCCTTCCTTCCTTCCTTCTCTCTCTCCTTCCTTTTCTTCTCTCCTTCCTTTTCTCACCCCTTCCTTCCTTTCTTCTTTTCTCCTTTCCCTTCCTCCTTTTTCTTCCTTCCTTCCTTCTCTTTCCTTCCTTCCTTCTCTCCCCTTCCTTCTCTCTTTCCCCCTTCCTTCTCTCTCCTTCCTTCCTTCCTTTCTTTCTCCTTCCTTCTCTCTCTCTTCCTTTCTATCCTTCCCTTCCTTTCTCTTTCCTTCCTTCCTTCCTTCTTCTTTCTCTCTTTCCTTCCTTCTTTTTTCTTCTTTCCTTCCTTCCTTCTCCACCTCTTCCCTTCCTTCTCTCTTTCCCCCCTCCTTCTCTCCTCCTTCCTTTATTCAGTTCTTTCTCTCCTTCCTTCCTTCCCTCTTTTTCTGTGACGTCACTGAGCTTTCCCTCCTTTACCTTTTCTGGGTTTGAAGGCCTTTCTGCTCTGTTTTTGTTTTGGGGGGGTGGGGTGATGAGTGGCGGTCACTCGGGGTCTCTCGGGCTTGTCGTGTCCAAATGTGGCCTCAGTCCCTCCGGTGTTGTTTGAGTCCTGCCCATCCCACAAGCGGACGTGGCATTGTAATACATACAGGTGCCATAGCACTAATAGTGCGACACTACCGTGGTGTAAGGCAGTATAGAGACCTGTAACGCGGCTCTTGCACGAGGCTAATAGTATAATATATGGTCTGTACCTATTTACAGGGAACCCCAGGAGAGTCGGGAGAGGCCGGGTGGCCCGCCGTCCAGCCCCGCCCCCTTCGGCCCAGAAGCAGGAGAACCCACGGCTCCCCCCACAGGCGCCTCCTTCATTGCGACAGGTCGGTCATCACAATACATCGTCTATTATAATGACATATTTATGTTACGTGTAATATTAGGAATAATAACACTGCAACAACATAATGGAATCATACATGGAATCACAGAACCACAGAAGAGTTGGGAGGGGCCTGGCCCAGGCGAACCCCATTCGGCCAAGAAGCAGGAGCCACGCGGGGCCAGGGCTGGCGCCGGGGAGTAGGTGAGCGGGCCCCTCCTCCCTCCCCCACCGCCTCGCGCCCCCTCCCTCCTCCAAGGCTGGCCCTGTGGGTGTGGCCATGACCCGGCATTGGTGGGGGCGGCCTGGCCATGGGCTGCCTGCAGAGCGTGGCGTGCAAGGCGCGGGTGTGGCGGGAGAACATTGGGGTCCACGACGTGTCGGCCTCCATCGAGCCCAGTGCCACCGCCATCTAGGAGACCTCGCCCATCTTGCTCCGCTACCGCATGCCCTACTTCCGCGCCGCCGCCCGCGTCCTCATGCCGCCCCTCCCGCGCTGGATCCAGGCCTGCACCCACATGGAGTTGTACGACACCTACAGCGACCTCAGCATGTTAGTCGGGACTCGGGGGGGGGGATGTGAGGAGAGAGAGCCCTTGTTCCAGGTGGGCGCGCGGTCAGTCAGTCAGTCAGCCAGGCGGCACTGCGCTTCCCCCTCCTCGCAGGACCCGGATTCGGTTGCCATGGTGAGGGGAGGGCGTGCGAGCCTGCCTTGCCTTCCTGCCTCCCTCCCTTCCTTCGGGATATTCCTCAGGGTCACAGGGGGGGCTCATGCCCAAGCCGGGGGGGCACTGCACATCTCCCTGGGGTCCCTCCCTTCACACACAGCTGAATAATATCCCACACTTTGAACTGGGATGTATGGACTCGGGGCCCTTCCACACAGCCCTAAAATACCCAGGCAGGAAATCCCACACTGTCTGCTCTGAACTGGGTGACTGCGTCCACGCTGCCATATCACCCAGTTCAGAGCAGCTATTGTGGGATTTCCTGCCTTGGTATCCTGGGTCATATGGTTCTGTGAAAAGGCTCTGGGCCTCCCCGCCTAAAGAGAGTTGTAGTTCACAGGTAGTGCCGTGTTACCTGAGTCCACACTGCAGTGTAACCCAGTTCAATGTGGATTTTATGCCTCTGGGTGGAAGGGGCTCCCGAATATCAAGAAAGACAACCCACACTGTCTGCTGTGAACTGGGTTACCTGCGTCCACACTGCCATATACACCCCCCCCCCCCCGGGTCTTCTGGCCTAAGGAGCAGCCGTTGGTGCCCCCGCTGACAATGGGGGTCCTAGGGCAGTGGCGAAGGGCGTCCCTTCTTTTTGTGTATTTTCAGGTAAGTGTCCCTATTTCTTGTATCACAAAGTGGCCACCCTACTTCCTTCCTTCCGTCCGTCCATCTTCCCGCCCGTTCCTCCCCTCCCCAACCCAGGCTGCCTGAATCCCGGTCACAGCCCCGGTGTCTACTCTGCAGCCGGCCACCCGTGCGTTGGGGGAGGGGGAGAAAGGGAGTTAGGGAAGGAGGGGGCTGCTGCTGGCTCTGGCTGACCCTCCTCCGTGCTGCTGGGGAGCCAGTGGCGTGAGTGGAGTGGAGCAGCACCCGGCCTCCCCGGAGGAGGGTCCACTGGCTGCAGGGGGCGCGAGCGGCTTTTGCTTCCCCCTCCTCTCCTTCCTCTTCCTGCTTTGTGTTGTGCTTTTGTCTTTGGAAGGAAGGAAGTGATGAGGAAGGGCGGGAAGCCGCCTGGCGCTGCTGTCTTCTGTGGCGCCCCCAGAGTTGAAAGAGGAAGGAAGGAAGGGGTCACCTTAGCCCAGGCCTGGGCAGACTTGGGCCCTCCCTCCAGGTGTTTTGGACTTCAGCTCCTGCTGTTGGGAATTGTGGGAGTTGAAGCCCAAAACACCCGGAGGGAGGGAGGGAGGGCCACAAATATGCAGGGAGAACCTCTTTGGCTGCAGGTGAACTATAAATCCACCGCCCGAGATTCGCGCCTTGACCAGTCTGCTGGCCTTTAGAAAGGCTTGCCAGACTCTGCTGTTTAAGGCGTTCACCATTAGTGTTCGTGCCATTCAGTCCTGTCACACGGCCCACCAGTTGTACACGGGGATCTCTAGCAGAAACTTGCTTCAGTTATAAGCTGTACACGTGAAGAGTTACATACGCTATGTTGTATTTCCCGTTTTAATGGTTTTAGGTGTTATGTGTTGCTTTATAGATGTGATTTTATCTGTATTTTATCTGGATTTACTTGTATTCTAGAGTTGTAAGTCGGCCCGAGCCGCAGGGAGTGGCCACAGACAAGTTGAAACAAACAAACAAATCCCATCAACTCCAGCCCCCAAATGTCACGGCTGTTTTCCCCAGACTCCACCAGTGTTCAGATTTCGGCACATTGAGTATTCTTGCCAAGTTTTATGGAATGCCCCCCGCCCCCAAATCCATGCGCTGTCCAATCTGTTCGCCTTCCACAAGGCTTGTAAAACCCTCCTGTTTGTGCAGCCGTTCGGTCGTGTAGCTAACCCTAGGCCGTCCACTATGTAATGTAGGCCGTAGGAGTTCTTTGGTGTGTATGTGTACTGTTTAATTTTAATGTGTGGACGTTGGTCTGTTGTTTTTATGGTATTTTAGCACATGTAAGTCGCCCCGAGCCTGACGGAAGGGGCGACTAATAAGCCGAATTATTTATTTTTTATTTATTTATTTGTCGAATTTCTCGGCCACCACTCCCGGGAGGCTCGGGGCGGCTCACAACAGGGCAATACACAATAAAACACATTAAAACACTCTAAAATATCCATACATTAAAAACACAATATGCTGTACGAAATACAATAACGACAGCCTAATACAGTATGATAAGGATAAAATCAACAGGCAAGACTGGGACACGGATGGCGTCTTATAAGCCGAAGTCCTGTTGAGAGAGGAAGGTCTTACAGGACCTCCCAAAGGACATGAGGTCTTGGGGGGCTCGTGTCTCGGCCGGGAGAGCGTTCCATAGGGTTGGAGCTATCGCTGAGAACGCTCTCCTTCGGGTCGCAGTCAGCCTGAGCGTCTTGACGGGGGGAATTGCCAGCAGATTGATGTTCTCTGGCCGCAGTGATCTCGGAGGGCAATATGGGGTAAGCCGGTCCCTCAGGTACAAATAAATAAAGTTTGGTCGAGATCCATAGATGTTTGGATTCACAGTGCTCTCCACATGTTGGCAAACTACATCTCCCCTAAATCACTGCCAATTCCTCCCAAACCCCTCCAGGACACTCTGTGGGTCAAGGGGGTTCTGTGTGCCAAGTTTGGTCCAGGTCTGTCACTCCTGGGGGTCTCTGGTCTGTGGAAGTCAGAGCGGAATCGGTGGAAGGTACTGCAAATCCCATCATCCGTTGCCCAGACTCCCCAGACATATTGTTTTGTGATTCATCCCTATGCCTTCATTATGTTCAATGTGTAACAATGGAAATACATCCTGCACATCAGATATTTATATTACTGGGCTAAGTTTTCCGGGCTGTCCGGCCATGTTCCAGAAGCAGCATTCTCTCCTGACGTTCTGCTCACACCTATGGCAGGCACCCTCGGAGGTGGTTGGGATCTGTTGGAAACTAGGCAAGGGAGGTGTGTGTGTCTGTATGTGTGTGTGTATGTGTGTATATATATGTGTGTGTGTGTGTGTGGAATGGTGCCCAGGGTGGGGAAAAAACTCTTTGTCTGTTGGAAGCAAGTGTGAATGTTGGAATTAATCACCTTCATTAGCATTGCAAAGCTTTGCAGCTTCAAGGCCTGGCAGATTCCTGCACGGGGGAGATGTTAGCCGGCCTTGATTGTTTCATGCCTGGAATTCCCTTGTTTCCCGGGTGTTTCTTTTTTTTATTGTCCTGATTTTAGAGTTTTTAATACTGGTGGCCAGATTGTGTTCATGTTCATGGTTTCCTCCTCTCTGTTGAGAATCTCCACGTGCTGCACGTGGCTTCTCCGTGTTGCCTGACATGGTGGCTGTGAGAGTGGCCGAGCATTTCTGTACTCTCAAGTACAGTGCTTTTTGTGTTCCTTGATTCATGTTTGGGGAAAGCTGCGTGTGGCGGTCCCTACGTAGACGTGTCTGTAGCTGCATGGTATACGGCAGACTCCGGCAGAGGGGAGAGGACCTGCAGGGCCTCTTCAGGAGCCTCCCATGCACCCTCATGCGGCTGTGGGCAAGCCTACACAGGGACCGCCAAACGCAGCAGCATTTCCCAAAACGTGAATCAAGGAACATGAAAGGCACTGCAGACTGATTCAGCCAGAGAACTCGGCCGTAGCAGCGCATTTAATAATTGAATTTTCATATTAAATAATTAAATAATTGGCAATAAAATAAGTAGCTGAAGAAGATTGTAAATGGGGTTGGTGCAAGAAGAGAACCTTGCTTCACTCCGTTAGTTATGAGAAAGGGCTCCGAGAGAGCATGGCCGTATCTGACTTGACCGCGCTGGCCCTCATGTAGCAGGATAATCATTTTGAGGAATTTGGGGGGACATCCTAGACGTTCCAGGATCTGCCACAGACCTTTTCTGCTCAGAGTGTCGAAGGCTTTGGTGAGGTCGACCAATGTGACGTAGAGTCCTTTGTTCTGCTCCCTACATTTCTCTTGCAGTTGTCTCAGGGCAAAAACCACGTCTGTGGTGCTCCTCTTAGCTCTGAAGCCGCATTGGCTTTCCGGGAGAAGTTCTTCTGCAAGAGCAGGAACTAATCTGCTCAGGAGTCTCCTTGCAAGGATTTTTCCAGCCATGGAGAGCAGTGTTACACCTCGATAGTTTGAGCCATCGGATTTTGTTCATTTTTTTTCTTATACAGGGTGATGATAACTGCACCTCGGAGATCTGATGGCAGTTCACCTTTTTCCCAGCAACTCACGAGGAGCTCGTGGGATTTAGCATGGAGTACATGACCTCCCTGTTTCCAAGCTTCAGGTGGGATTCCATCGATCCCGGCTGCCTTGCCATTTTTCACCTGCTGTATGGCCTCGAGGGTCTCTTCCAGAGCGGGAGCTGCTGTGTCCAGTCCATTTTTCATTGGCTGTTGTATCACGTGTTGTACAGCTGAACCTTGGACTAATTTCCCAATGAGGCCTAACAATAAATAACATAATAACATAATAAATAATGTATAATATAATAATAAATAATTTATAAGGGTAACAGTGTATATTGTTATAATCAAATACTTGCCAGTAGAGAGTCACTACTTTGTTGTTTCATGTCCTCCTCCTCTAAATAGTCTTGGATTCTCAAAGGAGATCTTGAGGGAAGGTGATCAGGTTGGGAAAGTGGGTCGGTGGTTGGCAGTATTGCTGAAAACACCTGCAGTGATGATATGCGTGCACGTCTCTCTTCTGCTTCCCCTCAGTGGCGATCCATCTAGGGCGGTGATTCTCAACCTGTGGATCCCCAGATGTTTTGGCCTTTGACTCCCAGAAGTCTTAACAGCTGGTAAGCTGGCTGGGAGTTCTAGGAGTTGTAGGCCAAAACACCTGGAGGGACACAGGTTGAGAACCACTGATCTAGGGAGCTGCAATCCTCCAGGAGACCCCCAAAACATCACGGCTTCCCCATCTACACCACCGTTGCCAAGTTTGCAAAGGTCCGCCCTTCTCCTTGGCTTATTTATGTGTAAAACTACTACAGTGAGAGTCAGCGTAAATTCCAATTTGTGAACTGTAATCGGAATGCATATAATATAACACTGAAGAGCACAATAGAACAAATAAGGTACACAGGCCCTAGACCGTGCAAGGCCTTAAAGGTTAAAACCAACACCTTGAAGGCAATCCGGTACTCAATAGGAAGCCAGTGCAGTTGCCGAAGGATGGGAGTAATATGCTCCCTCACTGGTGCTCCCACCAGCAAGCGAGCAGCGGCATTCTGCACCAGCTTGAGTTTCCGGATTGTCGACAAAGGAAGGCCCACGTAGAGGGCGTTACAGTAGTCCAGCCTCGAGATGACCGTCGCTTGGATCACCGTGGCCAGGTCAGCCCTGGACAAGTAGGGGGCCAGTCGCCTAGCCTGTCGTAGGTGAAAGAATGACGTCCTGCTGACCATGGAGACCTGGGCCTCCAGGGTCAGCAAGGGTCCAATCTAACACCCAAGCTCTTAACCAAAGATGACGGGCTAAGTTGCTCGCCATCCAGGGTAGGCAACCGGCACTCATCCAGCCCAGGTCGACCAGGCCACAAGATCTCCGTCTTCGACGGGTTCACCTTCAGCCGGCTGGCACTCAGCCAACCAGTCACGGCTTCAAGGCAAAGATGGAAACAATCGGGTACGGTATCCGGCCTGCCTTCCATTCTCAGCAAAAGCTGGGTGTCATCCGCGTACTGATAACACTCCAGACCAAAGTCGCGGGCCAGCTGGGCCAGGGGCGCATGTAAATGTTGAATAATAAGGGCGAGAGGATGGCCCCTGGGGACCCCACAACTTAATGGGAGCCTCCCGGAGACCTCCCCCCTCTCCACGCGCTGTCCCCGATCGTGGAGAAAGGAGGCCACCCATTTAAGGGCAGTCCCCCTAACTCCAGTCATGGCTAAGCGGTGGGCTAACAGTACATGATCCACGGCAGTGCTGTCCAACTTCTACCGGGTCCAGGGCCGGATAAGAGGTCACTGATGACCTAGGGGGCCGCTCGGCCCCGCCCCCGCCCCCAGCCCAGGCCCCCCCCGAAAAACGGCCGAAAACGGGCAGAAGGCGGCGCCAAGAGCAGCGCGTCACAGGCCTGGCGTGACGCGCTGCTCTTGGCACCGCCTACTCCTCCTTTTCGGCGCCCCCCCTCCGCCCTAGGAAGGGAGGGGGGGCCGAAAAAGGGCAGAAGGCGGCGCCAAAAGCAGCGCGTCACAGGCCTGGCGTGACGCGCTGCCCCTTGGCACTGCCTACTCCTCCTTTTTGGCGCCCCCCCCCTCCTAGGGCAGGGAAGCCGCTGAAAAGGAGGAGTAGGCGGTGCCAAGAGCAGAGCAGCGTCACGCCAGGCCTGTGACGCGCTGCTCTGGCGCCGCCTTCTGCCCTATTTTGGCGGCTCCCCCGCCCTAGGTAGGGCGGGGGGGGCGCCGAAAAGGAGGAGGAGCTAGCTCTCTTCCTCCTCCCTGCCCCGCCTCCCCCCTCCCCCGGTCGCCATTTTTTTATTTAAAAAGTCGATTTTTTTTTAAAATTTAAAAATGGTGGCTGAGGGCATAGGTGGGGCCGTGTCCAACTGGCTACGGGGCCGGATCCGGCCCCGGGGCCGCCAGTTGGACAGCCCTGATCTACGGTATCAAACGCTGCTGTTAGATCTAACAAAACAAGCAGGGCTGACCACCCTGGTCCAGCTGGCGGCGAAGTTGGTCTGTAATGGCGACAAGCACGGTCTCCGTCCCATGCCCAATACGGAAGCCGGACTGGAAGGGATCAAGTCCAGCTGTGTCTTCTAAGAACCCCTGCAGCTGATCCGCTGCTGCTCTCTCAATTACCTTGCCTAAAAAAGGCAAGTTGGACACAGGCCGGTAATTGGAGGGAGCCGAAGGGTCTAAATTCGGCTTCTTCAGCAGCGGTCTTATCATGGCCTCTTTCAAACCCCCTGGGAACACTCCTTGCTCAAGGGAGCTGTTGATAATCTTTCCCAGGGGGTCTCGTAGCCCCTCCCAGCAAGATCTAACAAGCCAGGAGGGGCACGGATCGAGGGAGCAGGTAGTTGGTCTAGCTGCAGCGAGTAGCTTATCGACAGCTGCTGGGTCCAGCAGTTGGAAGCGGGTGAAGGTGGGCCCGCCGAGTGGCGGCGGGGTCTCGAGTTCACGTACTGTATCAAGAGTGGCTGGGATATCCCGGCGGAGGGTCGAGATCTTATCGGCAAAGAAGTTCTGGAATGCCTCAGCTGTGGGAGCCAAACCCCTATCATTTGGGACCATCGGAATTGTGGTCAATGACCGAATTATTTTAAAAAGTTGAGCTGGGCGTGAACTAGCCGAGTCTATGAAGGAAGAATAGTGGGCCTTTTTGGCTTCCTTGATAGCACGCTCATAAACATCCTTAAATTGTTTATAAGCCGATCTCGATGCTCCGTCACGGAGGTCTCGCCACACGTCCTCTAGCTGTCTCTTCCTCCACATCTATACAAACCGAACACGCATACTTTACCCTACTGAAGAGAATATAATGTCCCAAAGTCCTAGGGTAGGGTAGAGTCTATGCATATAAATGTTCACAACGCCATCATATAAACCGGATTTTTTTTAAAAAATTATTTATTTAGTATTCACACTTGTTAGTCGCCACTCCCGGTGTGGCTCGGGGCGACTCACAACAGTGGAACCACAATTTAAAAGCACAATATTACACTATAAAAACACCATAAAACACAATAATACACAGTAAAAATACAATAAAAACACAGTAAAATACACAGCAAACACAATTCATCAGGGTGTGCTGATGAATTGCGCAGAACGGTCCCTCATTCCGAAAATGGAGAGTCTTTAAAGTGCACGATCAGCCATGATAAACCCAAAAGGAAGATCAGACAGCAAAGAGTTGTAAATCTACACGCTTGGAAAAATCGGGATAAGAGGAAGCCGACGGGGTGATAAATTCACATGTAAACTGGCCACTGTAATCCGTTTCGCTCCCTATGGGGCTTTATCAAGGCTTCATAATAACACAATTGGGTGTCCTCTCTGTAAGAATTAAGTAATATCCATGACCATAAGTGCTAACACAATAAAATCCCATTTAAAATATTACTAGCTTGGGGACCCGGCAGTGCCCGGGTCATTTGAGAAAGGCATTGTGTGGCAAGGTTGGTCCTTGTCAGATGTTTATGTGGCTCGCAGTGATTTCTGGAAGTTAGTGAAGGTACTGCGAGTCCCATCGGTCATGGTTGATTCCCCTCAAAACAGTACCAGAATGTAGTGTGGGTCATGAGGGTTCTGAGTGCCATGTTTGGGTGAGATCCATCAATATTGGGAGTAGTTGTGGTCTCATGAAATTGGAGAAGGTACTGCAAGTCCCATCATGTGTGGTTGGTCCTCCTCCGAACTGCAGGAGGATGTGGAGTGGGCCATGGGTGCTCTGTGTGGCAAGTTTGGTCTTGATCCATCATTATTGGGAGTTGCAGTGGTATCATGGAATTAGTGAAGGTACTGCAAGTCCCATCATCCATGGTCTGCCCTCCTCCAAACTGCAGCAGAATGTGGAGTGGGTCATGGGGGCTCTGTTTGGCAAGTTTGGTCTTGATCCATCATTATAAGGAGTTGCAGTGGTATCATGGAATTAGTGAAGGTACTGCAAGTCCCATCATCTGTGGGCCACCATCCTCCTAATTGCAGTAGGATGTAGATTGGGTCATGGGGGCTCTGTGTGCTAAGTTTGGTCTGTATTGGTGAATTGATGAGGGTTGCATTGTTTTTAGGAAGTGAGTGAAGGTACTTCAAGTCCCATCATCCGTGGTCCATCTCACACAAAACTGCACCAGGATATAGAGTGGGTCATGAGGGCTCTGTGTGCCAGGTTTGGGCCTGATCAGTCATAGGATTAGGTTTGCAGCAGTCTTGTAAAGTGAGGGGAAGGTACTGCAAGTCCCATCATCCATGGTCTGCCCTACTCTAAACTGCAGTAGGATGTAGAGTGGGTCACTGGGGCTCTGTGTGCCAAGTGTGGTTTTTATAGGTGTTTGTTGGGGGCTGCAGTGGTCTGTGGGAAAAGAGTGGTGTGAAAGTACTACAAATCCCATGATCCATTGTCAATCCTCCGCCAAACCTCACCAGGACATGAAGGTAGTCATGGGGGTTATGTGTGCCAAGTGTGGTCTTGATCAGTAATTGGATGAGGGTCGCAGCGGACTTGGGAAGTGAGTAGAGGTACTTCAAGTCCCATAATCCATGGTCCGCCCTCCTCCAAGCTGCACCAGGACATAGAGTGGGTAATGGGGGCTGTATGTGCCAAGTGTGGTCTTCATTGGTCCTTTTAGGTGGCCACAGTGGTCTGTGCGTACCGAAGTGTTTGAAAGTACTACAAATCCCATAATCCGTGGTCCACCTCCCCCAAACCGCACCAGGACGTAAAGGGGGTCAGGGGGGTTATGTGTACCAAGTTTGGTGCAGGTCCCTCACCTGCGCTGGTCGCTGTGGCCTGTGAAAGTGACAGCCAATCAGATAGAGATAAACAAGGAGAATGTTCTCATATTCCTTACTAAACTAAGTGTCAACAAATCACCAGGTCCAGACGGCATCCACCCCAGAGTTCTTATGGAACTCAAGTGTGAAATTGCTGAACTTCTAGCTAAGATATATAACCTTTCTCTAAGATCAGGCACTATACCCGAGGACTGGAGGGAGGCAAATGTAACACCGATCTTCAAGAAAGGATCCAGAGGTGATCCAGGAAATTATAGACCAGTCAGTTTAACCTCAGTTCCAGGCAAAGTGATGGAAACCATTATTAAAGAAAAAATTACTAGGCACATAGAAGAACAGGTGTCAGATCTGGGAAATCTGAGCTTGGAAGAAGTTCAGGTTTCCAGCCTGCCATGAGGTGGTGCTGACCTTTGTCCCAGTTCTCTGGGAGTTGAAGTGACCTTTGCTCTAGTTACTGAAGGACTATGATGAGTCAGACTGGGAGTGATGCAACTTCCAGGTGCATGCAAGGTTGTGGGGGAAGTGATGTAACCTCCTCCGGGCTTGGACATTGGACACTGGACTAATAATGCTGACTCAGGGACCTATTAGGTCACATCCCTTTGGACTGTGAGATCTGCTGACTCACCCGGATATGGTGCAACCCTGCCTGGACATTGCATGGGCAATGGGAGGGGTTTGGGTATAAAGGTGTGTTTGGGTGGCGGGCGGTGCTTTAGCTTCACATGTGTTGTACCTGCAATAAAATCGTGTTGGACCGTGCTTCAATCTACGCGTGATCCTTACCGAAAGTTGGAGCGTCATTACAGAAGCTAAAGCCCCTTTCAACTATCCCAGCAATGGAGAGGTTGGCTTGGAAGGAAGAGGAGTATATCGATATGTGGAATCTTGCTCCTGATGAGGTCCGGCGAACCATGGAATGGGAATGGACTACCATTGACCAAGTAGGGTTCCCGGATGAGTCCCGTGAAGCGATGGCATCGGGAAATGCGTCAGCTCAGGTGGATGAGCTCAGAGAAGCGGAGGGATTGTGGGACGCTCAGGTGAGCTCTTTAATTGCATCCAGAGGAAGGGGGCAGCGTGGCCCCATTCAGGCGGATGTCCGGATGGCCGGAGGAACCAGAGAAGCTGTGCGGAGAGATGGGCCAGCTCAGGTGGATCCAGTTGTGTGCAGGACCAGAGAAGCTGCGGGGAAGAGTGCCCCAGCTCAGGTGGACCTGGCGGAGTGTGGCAGGACCAGAGAAGCTGCGGGGAAGAGTGCCCCAGTTCAGGTGGACCTGGCGGAGTGTGGCAGTGAGACCACGGAACCTGCATCGCCATCGGAATTAGAGGTGATGAGGTGTAAAATGGAGGCGATGGAGCAGACCATGAGAAGGATGTCTCGAGCTTTATCCCGGAGAGAGCCGGTGGAGTCGGTTTGGAGTGCCCCGGGAGGAGGAGACTTTACTTTTTATTCGTGGATGGATGGCGGACCGTCAGCTGAACGTCCTAGATCTCCCATGGGAGTGTGGACGGATGGAGGTCATCTTGCGCCAGAAGGAAGTCCAGTTCCGGTGAGTCGCCCTCCGCAGCCGGCAGGGATGGGAAGAGGTGTCCCAAGGCTCGAGGCCCCCTCAGGGGAGGGGAGTGCAGTCCCAGGAGTTTGGAGGGCGAAAGAAGAAAGAACCCTTACGGGTCGAGTTTGAAGGAGAAGCCTGTAAGGTGGCCTTTTTTGTTGCTGCGGTGAAAGATCATATGGAAGACTACGGTCATCTACCCCAGTGACGGCAGCCGAGTGCGGGCCATTGGAGGAGTGTTCAAAGGAAGGGCAGCTGAATGGTATGTCCAGTGCCATGACCGTAGAGATCCGTGTTTAAGATCGGTACGGGCCTTCCTGCAAGCAATCCGAAATCGCTTCCGGGATCCGTTGGAGAGGATAAAGGCTAAGGAGGCACTGCGTTGTCTGTCCCAGGGATCCCGATCTGTTACTGAATATGCGGAAGAATTCATGGGATTGGCTGGCAAGGTTGCTGAGTGGTCCCAGGCTACCTTGCTTGAATTATTCAAAGATGGCTTGCGGAAGGAGGTCCTGGAGTGGTGCCTGCATCGAGATGATCCGGGTGATGTTGATGGTTGGATCCAGCTAGCCGGCAGTGTGGAGGGGATCCTGGCCCAGGTGCAGCGACGTCGGTTCCAGTCCACAAGGTCCCGGGTCTCGGGACGCGATTTTGCCGAAGGACGATTCCGGGGAGGAGAGCCTAGACGTGGTGGCGGTGATGGCAGGCCCAGTGCTATGAAGAAGCCTGTAATGGGACGAGGCCTTTGTTTCATCTGTTCTCAGCCGGGCCATTTTGCGTCACAGTGCCGGCAAAAGCAGGTGCCGGACCCAGTTAAAGTGGCCTCCGCTAAAGCGGCCTTTGTGGACAATACTGATTCAAAAAGTGTTGGGGTGAGTCCCCCAAGTGTACAATGCACCCTGGGATTGTTTAAGGGGAAGGAAATTATTGAGAAAAAAGCATTAGTAGATTGTGGGTGTTCGGAAAACATCATGTCTCCTAAGTTAGTAGATGATTTGGGTGGGGAGACAAAGACCCTGGAAACATCCATAACGTTCACTCAGTTAGACGGGTCCTCTATTGAGGGTGGACCGTTTTCTGTGGGTACTAAGGATTTAAAAGGTCGGGTGGGACCCTGGGAAGGGGGTATAGATTTTGTAGTGGCTCCCATTAAAGGTCATGAAGTGGTATTAGGGTTGCCATGGTTAGAACAGGTGAACCCCAAGATTGATTGGAAAACTGGGTTAGTGCAGTGTGAACCTAATGTGGGAGAACGGGTTCAGGGCGAGGTACAGGGGGTACCTGTAGAATATGGGGATTATGCTGATGTGTTTAACCCTGTGTTGGCCCAGAGTCTTCCCCTTCCGCAATGTACAATGTAGTATAGAAGTTAAGGAGGGGGCTATCATGCCTAAGCCGAAGATATATGCCATGACAGTGCAAGAGAAGGTGGCTTTAAGGGAACAGATAGATGGATACCTAGAGAAGGGGTTTATTCGGAGGTCCGAATCTCCCATTGCGGCGCCAGTCTTGTTTCGAGAGAAGAAGGATGGGAGGTTGCGATTGTGTATTGACTATAGAGGTTTGAATGCCATCAGTACTACGAATTGTTACCCTTTGCCATTGATCAAGGACCTATTAGGCCAGCTAGGGGGCGGTAGGTTCTTTACCAAATTAGATTTGATTGATGCGTTTCATATGGTGAGGGTGAAAAAAAGTGATCAATGGAAGACTGCTTTCTCTTGTCCCCTCGGGCTTTTTGAATGGACCGTGATGCCATTCGGTTTAGCTGGAGCTCCCAGTATTTTTATGCAGCTTATTAATGAGGTGTTGCACCCCCTTTTGCATAAGGGCGTGTTTGTGTATTTGGATGACATTGTGATTGTAACACGTACTAGAGAAGAGCATGTTCGGCTGGTTAGAGAGGTGTTAGAAAGATTGCGACAGGCTAGCTTGTATGTGAAATTGAGTAAATGTGAGTTTGGGAAAAGTCAGATTGATTTTCTGGGCTATAGGATTAGTGAGAGTGGGGTAGCTATGGATCCGGCCAAAGTGGATGATGTGTTGAGCTGGGAGGCTCCGCAAACCCGTAGGCAGTTGCAAGCTTTTCTAGGGTTGGCTAACTTTTATTGCACTTTCATATCAGAGTTTTCAGCGATAACTCTCCCAAGGGAAAGGGGAGTCAAAGAGAACTAAGTCCCCGGGAGCTAGGTTGAATTGGACTGAAGAATGTCAAGAGGCATTTGAGAGGTTGAAGAGAGCTTTCACTCGTGGACCTCTGTTGATGCACCCGAATGTAGAAAAGCCTTTTGTTGTGCAGTGCGATGCTTCTGCTTGGGCATATGGAGGGGCATTGATGCAGAAAGACGAACAAGGAAGTTTGAGACCGTGTGCATATTTTTCCAAAAAGTTTGGAGAGCATGAAAGGAAGTGGCCCGTTTGGGAGAAAGAGGCGTTTGCGGTAAGGAATGCTTTACAAACGTGGCGTCAGTTTTTAGAGGGGGCTGCTTTTCCTTTTGTAGTGTTGACGGACCATCAGAATCTCCAGTATTTGATGAACCCTCAGAAGCTGTCTCCCAAGTTGGTGAGATGGGCTCAGTTTTTTGCCCGGTTTAATTTCACGTTACAACATATAAAGGGGAAGGAGAACGTGGTGGCTGACGCGTTGTCCCGGTATCCCAATGTGGGAGAGAATTGCTTGGAGAAGTCAGAGGTGTTTACCAAGGAACATTGGGGTTTAGCGGTGCAGACGAGATCCCAAGTAGTGAGAGAGGTGAAGAAGGAGGAAGATGTGGTAGATGAGTGGTGTTTGGAGTTACAGAAGGGTTATGAAGGTGATGTGTGGTTGCAGAGTCATGGAGGTGAGTGCACGCTGTTAAATGGTTTATGGGTTATGGGGAATAAGGTATATGTCCCTCAAGGTGTGAGGAGGAAGGTATTAAGGCTTAATCATGATCATAAGTCTGCTGGTCATTGGGGGGTCACGAAGACTCTTTTGACTATAAAGAAGCGGTATTGGTGGCCAGGCATGAGAGCGGAGGTGAAGGAATATGTGGAACATTGTGAGGAGTGTGCCAGGAATAAGGTTCCTGCTGCTAAGCCGCAGGGGTTGATCCAAGTAGTGGCTTCTCCGGTGCGGCCATGGACACATGTCAGCACGGACTTTGTGGGGAGTTGCCCTCAAGCCGGGGTTATAGGTATATTTGGACCGTGTTAGACTTGTTTTCAAAGCAGGCTCATTTTATCCCTTTGAAGGGATTGCCTTCAGCGGAGAGGTTGGCTGAATTATACGTGCAGCATGTGTATCGGTTGCATGGGTGTCCGGAGCAAGTCCTCAGTGATCGTGGAGTTCAGTTTACTGCCCGATTTTGGGAACGGTTTGTAGAAGTGTTGGGAGCCCAGAGGCGGCTTACGACCGCTTATCATCCTTGCTGCAATGGTGGCGTGGAGAGGATGCAGAAGTCATTGGGGGGCTATCTGCGTATCTTTAGCAACGAGGAGCAGAGTAACTGGTCAGACTTGTTGCCCTATGCTGAGATGGCATCTAACAGCTCCGTGCATTCTTCCACTTGGAAGTCTCCTTTTGAAGTGGTTTACGGTCAAGATGTGGCCCCTCTGCCTCAGTTGTTGGAGTTGGGGGGGGGGGAGGAGAAGGGTGAGTGGAGGATGCGAGCACAGGATGATTGGAGGGAAGTAACGGAAGCTTTGAGGAAGGCGCAGCAGTCTTACAAGCTGTTTGGGGACCGGAGAAGGCAGGAAGGGGAGGAGTATGGGGAAGGCGATTTGGTATGGCTATCTACGCAGAATTTGAAGTTAGGATATCCATCCAAGAAACTAAGTCCGAAGTATATTGGGCCTTTCAGGGTTGAAAAGGCAGTCAATAAAGTCTTTTATACCCTCCTGTTGCCAAAGAGTTTGGGCAAGGTTCATCCCACATTTCACTGTAGTTTTTTAAAAAGGTATGTAGGGCCCCTTCCACCCAAAGATTGAATGGTGTTTTATTTCTACAGGGGGAGGACACGGTGGAGAAGAACGCTATGTCAGATCTGGGAAATCTGAGCTTGGAAGAAGTTCAGGTTTCCAGCCTGCCATGAGGTGGTGCTGACCTTTGTCCCAGTTCTCTGGGAGTTGAAGTGACCTTTGCTCTAGTTACTGAAGGACTATGATGAGTCAGACTGGGAGTGATGCAACTTCCAGGTGCATGCAAGGTTGTGGGGGAAGTGATGTAACCTCCTCCGGGCTTGGACATTGGACACTGGACTAATAATGCTGACTCAGGGACCTATTAGGTCACATCCCTTTGGACTGTGAGATCTGCTGACTCACCCGGATATGGTGCAACCCTGCCTGGACATTGCATGGGCAATGGGAGGGGGGTTTGGGTATGAAAGGTGTGTTTGGGTGGCGAGCCGGTGCTTTAGCTTCACATGTGTTGTACCTGCAATAAAATCGTGTTGGACCGTGCTTCAATCTACGCGTGATCCTTACCGAAAGTTGGAGCGTCATTACAACAGGCATTGCTGAAAGAAAATCAACATGGTTTCTGCAAAGGCAAATCATGTCTTACTAACTTGTTAGAATTCTTTGAGGGTGTAAATAAACACATAGATAAAGGGGACCCAGTCGATATTGTTTACCTTGACTTTCAAAAGGCTTTTGACAAAGTCCTCACCAAAGGTTCCTAAATAAGCTCTTCAGCCATGGAATCAGGGGACAGGCCTTGTCCTGGATTGGAACCTGGCTAAACTGTAGGAAACAAAGGGTGGTAATAAACGGACATTTCTCTGGGTGGAAAGAGGTGAGAAGTGGCGTACCCCAAGGTTCAGTTTTGGGTCCGTTACTTTTTAATTTATTCATTAATGACCTGGATGTAGGAGTAAATTCTGAGGTAGCAAAGTTTGCAGACGACACTAAATTGTTCAGGGTAGTTAAAAATGAAACTGACTGTAAAGAGCTCCAGAAAGATCTCTCGAAATTGAGTGAATGGGCAACAAAGTGGCAAATGCATTTTAACCTAAACAAGTGTAAAGTCATGCACATCGGGGCAAAGAACCCCAACTACACCTACAAATTGATGGGGTCAAAGCTTTCCGAGACAAACCAGGAAAGAGATCTTGGAGTTTTGGTGGACAGCTCAATGAAGATGTCAACCCAGTGCGCAGCAGCAGTGAAAAAAGCAAATTCTATGCTTGGCATGATCAGAAAGGGAATCGAAAATAGGTCGGCAAATGTTGTATGACCTCTCTACAAATCTATGGTGAGGCCACATCTGGAGTACTGTGTACAATTCTGGTCTCCGCACCTTAAGAAGGATATAACGGAACTGGAAAAGGTACAGAAAAGGGCAACAAGAATGATCCAAGGGATGGAGCAGCTCCCTTAGGAAATCAGGTTGCAACGCCTTGGTCTTTTCAGCCTTGAAAGACAGCGTTTAAGAGGTGACTTGATCGAAGTGTATAAAATCATGCATGGATAGAAAAGGTGACTAAAGAAAAAATATTTTCTCTGTCACACAACACTAGGACTAGGGGGCACTCCCTAAAGCTCCAAGGTAGGAAAATTAGGACTAATAAAGGGAAATATTTCTTCACCCAGAGGGTCACGGGGTTATGGAACTCACTTCCAGAGGAGGTTGTGACAGCGGTCAGCCTGGACAGCTTCAAGGCAGGATTAGACAGATTCATGGATACCAAGTGTATCGGTAGTTACTGAAAAGGACATTCAAGTGCCACCTCGGAGTTGGTTGAGGTAGGCAGGATTTCCCTGGGTACTGGTTGTGGGGGGTCGCGAGCAGGTGAGGGTTTTTGCCCTCCTTTCTGCTAGAGATCCCCGTGTACAACTGGTGGGCCACTGTGTGACACAGAATGCTGGACTAGATGGGCTGAGGCCCGATTCAGCATGGCTCTTCTTATGTTCTTATGTTCTTTATCGGTGTTTGTTGGGGGCCGCAGTGGTCTGTGGGAACAGAGGGGTGTGAAAGTACTACAAATCCCATCATCCATTGTCAGTCCTCCCCTGAACCTCACCAGGACGTGAAGGTAGTCATGGGGGTTATGTGTGCCAAGTGTGGTCTCGATCAGTAATTGGATAAGGGTGGCAGCTGACTTGGGAAGTGAGTAGAGGTACTTCAAGTCCCATCATCCATGATCCGCCCTCCTCCAAAGTGCCCCAGCACGTGGAGTGGGTAATGGGGGATGTGTGTGCCAAGTGTGGTCTGTTTTGGGCCTTTTAGGTGGCCGCAGTGGTCTGTGGGAACCAAAGTGTTTGAATGTACTACAAATCCCATAATCCGTGGGGCATGTCCCCAAACCACAGCAGTACGTAAAGGGGTCAGGGGGGTTATGTGTCCCAAGTTTGGTGCAGGTCCATCACCTGGGCTGGTCACTGTGGCCTGTGAAAGTGGCAGTCAATCAGAACGCTGCCACATACATACATACAAACAAACATACATACAAACAAACAAACATACAAACATTCCACTTTTTTATATATAATAGAGAGAATAGAGAATAGCTTGGGGACCCGGCCCTGCCCGGGTTATTTGAGAAATGCATTGTGTGCCAACGGGTGGTCCTTATGAGATGTTTACGTGGCTTGCAGCAGTTTTGGGAAGTGAGTGAAGGTACTTCAAGTCCCATCATGCATGGTCTGCCCTCCTCCAAGCTGCACCAGGATGTAAAGTGGGTCATGGAAGCTCTGTGTGCCTAGTTTGTTCTTGTTTGGTGATTGGATGAGGGTCGCAGTGGTCTCAGAAAGTGAGTGAAGGTACTTCAAGTCCTATCATCCGTGGTCCATCCCACTCAAAACTGCAGCAGGATGTAGAGTGGGTCATGGGTACTCTGTGTGCCAAGTTTGGGCCTGGTCTGTGATTTGTAGGGGCTTCAATGTTCTGTGGGAAATGAATCGGGTACTGCAAATCCCATCATTTGTGGCCCATCCTGCCCTACACTGCACCAGGTTGTAAAGTGGGCCAGTGGGCATCTGTGTGCCAAGTGTGGTCCTGATCCTTCTATGGTGTGGGCCAGAGTGCTCTAAGCAAGTGAGTTAAAGCACTGCAAGTCCCGTCATCCATGGTCCATCCTCCCTCAAACTGCACCAGGATGTAGAGTGGGTCTTGAGGGTTCTGTGTGCCAAGTTTGGTCTTGTTCTCTCATTGTTTGGGGTCGCAAAGGGGTCGCAAAGTGTTTTGGCCTGAAACTCCCACCAAGCCTGACTGCCTCAGGCCTTTTCCTGACCCCCTCTGCCACTTTAGAGGGTCGGAATGTTCGTGTTGGCTGGCCATTAGAGGCGTTATGCAAATGCTCCCTCAGTGGCAACCAATCATGTTGTCGGAATGTAGAGGCCTGGAGCCAATCAGAATGCTGCCACATACATACATACAAACACACACACATACATACATACATACATACATACATACATACATACAAACATTCTCTTTTATAATATTCTAGCTGAGGACCCGGCGGTGCCCGGGTTAATAAAGAAAGGCATTGTGTGGCAAGGTTGGTCTTTATGAGTTGGTTATGTGGCCTCTGTAAGTTAGTGAGGGTACTGCAAGTCCCATTGTCCATCCATCTCCAAACTGCACCAGGATGTAGAGTGGGTCAAGGGGGCTATGTGTGCCAAGTTTGGTCTCGATCAGTCAGTGGATGAGGGTTGCAGGGGTCTCAGGAAGTGAATGGAGGTACTTCAACTCCCATCACCCATGATCCATCCTCCTCCAAACAGCACCAGGATGTAGAGTGGGTCATGAGGGCTCTGTGCGCCAAGTTTGGTCTTGATCCATCAGTATTGGGAGTTGTAGTGGTATCCTGAAATTACTGATGGTACTGCAAGTCCCATCATCTGTGGGCCACCCGACTCCAAATTGCAGTAGGATATAGAGTGAGTCACTGGGGCTCTGTGTGCCAAGTGTGGTTTTAATTGGTGTTTGTTGCGGGCCGCAGTGATCTGTGGAAACAGAGGGGTGTGAAAGTACTACAAATCCCATCATCCATTGTCAGTCCTCCCCCTAACCTCACCAGGACAAGAAGGCAGTCATGGGGGTTATGTATGTCAAGTGTGGTCTCGATCAGAAATTGGAAGAGGGTGGCAGCGGACTTGGGAAGTGAGTAGAGGTACTTCAAGTCCCATTATTATTATTGTTATTGTTATTATTATTATTTATTTCGACTTGATCAACCGCCCTTCCCGAGGCTCAGGGCGGTTTACAACATATAAAAACAGCATATAAAAAAACACCTAAGATTAAAACGCATAAAATTACATCTTAAAAACGATCATACAAAAACATAGCCAGACATAGCTGGTTCATCCAGAGTAATAGTGGTACGGCAGAGTGGCAATATTAGTCATGCGCCGTCGGACATCACACGTCAAATGCCTGCCTAAATAGCCAGGTCTTGCAGGACCTGCGGAAAGCCATCAGGTCCCGCAAGGCACGCGTCTCCGCCGGCAGCGAGTTCCATAAAACCGGCGCAGCCACTGAAAACGCTCTCTGCCGCGTGGTAGAGAGCCTGCAGAATTTCATTCCCGGAACATCAAGTAAGTTGAGCCCCTCTGAACGCAGTGATCTTCTGGGCGCATATGGGGTAAGCCGCTCCCTCAAGTACACTGGCCCCAACCATATTTTTTTGTATATGTTTTATCTTGATGTATTGCAGTGGTTCCCAAACTTTTTGGCCTCCCCCCCCCTTTTCCGGAAACAAATTTACTCAGCCCCCGCCCCCCCAAGAAATTATTTTCTTTAAAATTTTAATAGCAATTAAAGAGAAAGATTAATTAATATTTCTACCATTTTCGTAAAAATATAATAAAGAAAGGTGTAAATTAGAAACATTTGAAAAGTTTGAAAAGATGAAACTATTTGTTGAACTTGGAATAGAAAGGTCACACAAAAAAAGGGAAAGCATTCGAAGTCATCTCAATGAGGAGGATGGGCCTGGCCTGCTGCTGCCGCTCTAGGAATCCTCGGCTCTGTTTCCGTCAGCAGTCGTCTCAAGTCATCGCGATTGACTGTTTTGCAATCGGTTTCTTTTTTTGTTAATAAATTGGTTACCACACTGACTCCACGTTCCACTAAATATGTTGAAGGACGTTATTATTATTGTTATTGTTATACACTTGCCCGGTTGGCACGCAGCTTCGGGCTGGAGTGTCACCAATACGCGGATGACACCCAGCTCATTCTGGGGATGGAAGGCCGGCCCGACTCCATACCTGATAATTTCCATCGTTGCCTCACAGCCGTCACTGGATGGCTGCGAGCCAGTAGGTTGAAGGTGAATCCGGCTAAGACGGAGATGCTGTGGCTGGGCCGTCTGGGCACGGGAGGGATCCGGCTCCCAACCCTGGACGGGGCGACACTTCGCCCGTCTCCATCTGTGAAAAGTCTGGGAGTCACCCTTGACGCCCAGCTGCCGATGGAGAAGCACATCTCCATCGTCACCGGAGTGGCTTTCCATCACCTCCGGCAGGCGAGGAGGCTGGCTCCCTACCTGTCCCGTCACGACCTAGCCACAGTGGTCCAAGCCACAGTCATCTCAAGATTGGACTACTGTAATGCCCTCTACATCGGCCTTCCCTTGTCGGTGATCCAGAAGCTGAAGCTGGTGCAGAACGCTGCTCCTCGGCTGGTGGCAGGCCTTCCATCTCGCTGCCACATCACGCCTGTCCTGCGCGGACTGCACTGGCTCCCAATAGAGCACCGGATCACCTTCAAGGTGCTGGTTCTGACCTTCAAGGCCTTGAATGGTCTGGGGCCAGTGTACCTAAGGGACCGCCTCTCCCAATACAGTCCCCCACGACCACTGCGATCTGAATCTCAGAACCTCTTGGTGGTACCTAGTTGTCAATCCATCCATGTGTCTACAACGCGGAGGAGGGCTTCCAGTGCCACTGCGCCGGTCTTGTGGAACGCCCTCCCCTCCACAATCCGAGCGCAGACCGACCTGCTGGCCTTTCGCAGGGCTTGTAAGACCCTCCTGTCCATCCAAGCGTTTGGGCCATAGGCATCTCTGGGCCGCTTACTGTAATGCAGGCCTAAGAGCCATTTTAATGTGTTTCTGCTGTTGCAATTTTAATAGGTGGCCTTTGGTCCGTTGTTTTCACAGTGTTTTTATGGTTTTATGCATATGTACGTCGCCCCGAGCCTGCCGGAAGGGGCGACTAACAAGCCAAAACAATAAATATGTATATGTATACCTTAATAAAGCGGAATGTTTGTATGTATGTATGTGTGCGGAGAGCGGGAGGGCGGAAGGGCGGATATGTGGCAGCTATTTGCATAAAGTCCTTTGATTGGCCAGCCTCGCCACTCCAAAATTCTAAGGCACCAGACAGAGGGCATTGATTGCCACTGATTAGCCAGCATCCCAGAATCCAGGCCTCTACATTCAAACAACAGGATTTCTTCCCGCTGAGGGAAAATATGTGCCATCCACATTCCCTCCCCACTTGGCTCTGTGAAAACAAAATGGATTCCTGGTTTCTCCTCCCCTAGCTTTTAGAAAACGGCTGCCTGCCATTCGGCCTTTTAAAGTTAACAATTACCAGCAGAGCAGGCCAGAACATTACAGGCCCCAAAAGAGAGTTTAGACCAGGCCCAAAATTTACAGTAAGGCTTCATTAACTTGATTTTGCTGACTAAGCCTCAGTTAATAGGACATTGTGTATGGCCAGGCCCCAAAAGAGAGTTTAGGACAGGATGGGCCACTAATGATGGGATTTGCATCCCAATTCACTTCCCAGAAAACACTGTAGCCCCTACAAATCACAAACCAGGCCCAAAATTTACAGTAAGGCTTCATTAACTTGATTTCCCTGACTAGGCCTCAGTTAATGGGACATTGTATATGGCCTGAATTAACAGTAACCAAACTTGGCACACATAGCCCTCATGACCCACTCTACATCCTGGTGCTGTTTGGAGTAGGGATGGACCATGGATGATGGGACTTGAAGTACCATCACTCACCTTCTGAGACTACTCTTCATTCCCCTCATCCAATGATCAACACCAAACTTGGCACAAAGAGCCCCCATGACCCACTCTACATCCTGGTGCTGTTGGGAGGGGAATGGACCATGGGCAATGGGACTTGCAGTACCTTCACTAACTTCCTGAGACCACTGCAAGCCACATACACAGGCAGCATTTTAGGCAGCATTTTAGGATTGGACTTTAAATAGAACGTAGATGAAGAGGACCAATGCTTTTATGGACTGAACATGGTTTTAATCTGGACTGAATGTGTATGATGCTAAGGCAACTGTTTTAACCTTTTTAATGTATCTTACTGTTGAAGGGGTTTTTTGGGGTTTTATATTGTTATTATGTAGGCATCGGGGGTTGAGAAGAGCGGGGTAAACTCCTGAAATAAATAAATAAATAAATAAATACACATCTAATAGGAACCAACCTTGGCACACAATGCCTTCCTCAAATAACCCGGGCACCTCCGGGTCCTCAGCTAGTAAATAAATAAACAAGACTCGGGCAGTGGGAAGGGTATCCAGTTGCCCTCAGACGGGAGCAGCAGGCAGGCCAAGAGCAGGGCCAAGGGGCAGCAAGAGGAGAGCAGCCGAAGACTACGAGTGTGGCGAAGAGAGACAGATTTTGGGGGGGGGGGGGGGCAGGAAGGCCCCGGTCTGCTTGCCTGCCTGCTTGCCTGCATTCCTTCCTTCCTTCCCCGGGTGGGGCCTCTGCCCTTGGCCGCCTGCTTGCTCCCTCCGTTCAGATCCGGCACTCACAGCGTCCACGCCTCTGCCTCTTCCTCCCCAGCCCCCGAGCGGAGGAGCAGCACCAGCCAGGCTAACAGGGCCAAGGGGTGGCGGGGCAGCGCATGGCTGTGGCACTAAGGCCACGGGTGTGGGAACCCTCCAAGTGCCTCCCCTTGACTCCTTGCTGCCAAAGAGGAGGAGGAGGAGGAGGAATCCCTCTGCGCCGACCTGGAGGCAAAGCGGCATGGGTGCGGATACAGGCTGGCAGAGGGGGGCGGCAGCCATTTTGGAGGGGGCGGGGCCAACCAAGGTGGCCATCACCGGTCTCTTGGATTGCTCCAGCGCCCCCCAGGGAGCGGTACCGCCCACTTTGGGAACGACGGATGTATTGTGCTGTGGGCTTGGCCTTCTGTAAGCTGCCCCGAGTCCCCTTGGGGAGATGGCGGCGGGGTATAAATAAAGTATTATTATTATTATAATATCTTGGACCCTCAGTGCCCAATGTGACCATGCCAGAGGTCAAAGGGGGTGGTTGCAAGGGTCGGCGAAGGCCAAAGGCTTTCAGAAGGCAAACGCTCAGCCTTGCAATTCACAGAGTTATCTCATCATCATATCATCTCTCCTGCTTTCCGCTAACAATAGCGCAAACGTCACCTTTAGCACTGGAGGTCCATCCTTCCATTTCCTCTGTCCCCCTTCCCTGGTGTACTGCTGCTAGTCTGGCCGCCTTCCACCCTGTGCTTCTGCACCCGTCTCTATTTCCTTTTCTTTTTTAAAAAAATAAGTCTTTATTAATTTTGCATTAAAAGACAATGCCAAAGTACACAAACAACAAGTCAGACAACGAGTACAGTGGTTGCAGAATGAGCAAAGAGTTGCTCGAAAAGAAAAAAGCTACCTAAGAAAGGTGATGGCGTGTGAAAGATGTGAGACAGAGGTTGGGTGGAGAACAGGACTTTTCCCTGTATTGTCTTTTTCTTCCCTCCTCGCCGTGCAGATAGTCCCCAACTACTCCCTGTGTTAAGAAAGAGAAGATCATGACTTCATATTAATCTAGAATCAAGTCCACATTGTATTTCATCCTACAATATTGTCGCACCGCCCCCCATTCCGATTTCTCTAGCCTAGTTTTGTTTTTGTTTCTTAATTTCTCGGTTAACCATTCTAGTTGGATTGTTTCCATTACCTTCATGAACCAATCCTCTCTAGTCGGAACTGATTGGGATTTCCAGTTTTTGGCTAGTAGGATCCTGGCCGCGGTTATCCCTATTAGTATTATTCTCCTCTCCATTGTTGGGATTGTTTCCTCCAAAATGCCTAGTAGAAAGATCTCCGGTTTTCTTTCAAGTGTGAGGTTTAACATTTTTTGCAGCTCCTTTTGTATCATTGACCAATATTTAGCCGATTTCGGGCAGGTCCACCAGAGGTGGAAAAATGTTCCGTTTTTACTGTCGCATTTCCAACACTTGGGGTCCACTGTTTTGTAGATCCTAGCTAGTTTCTCTGGAGAGAGATACCAGCGATAAATCAACTTTACCCAGTTTTCTCTATAGGAATTGCTCAAGGACTTCTGGACTATATTACACCATATATTCTGCCAGGTCTTGGGTTTTATCTTAAAACCCACGTTCCTGGACCACTCTTCCATATATCCCCTCTTCTGATTGTTAGCTGTTTCTAGCTGGAGTAAAGTTTTGTATATCTTTCCTATCGGCTTCACCTCCTCTTTTAATATTTTATTTTCCAATTCGGTTTCCTCAGCTTTAAATTCTCTTTTTTTATCCTCCTTAAACTTTTCTTTCATTTGTAGGAATTGGAACCAGCCCATGTAAAAGCCCTCTTCCTCGAGCTTCTCTTTTGTTTTTAATTCGTGAGTTCTCCCATTCCATTTTAGCGTTGTGTTATACGTTAACCATCTGTCATTTTCTAATTCCCTGATTCTGAATGCCTCGTTTACTGAGGCCCAAAGCGGGATTTTATGCCTGTACATTTCCTTTGAATGTTTCTGCCAAACCTTCCATAATGATCTTCTTACAAAATGGTTACTAAAGGCTGCGTCTGTTTTCTTTTACCATAAACCAGGTAACCGTGGAAGCCAAATTTGAGATCATGTCCTTCCAGGTTCAGGAGTTTCTGGTTTTTAATTGGATCCAATCTTTTATCCAAACGAGACAGCTGGCCTCGTGATAAATTCTAAGATTTGGAACCCCAAGTCCTCCTCTTTCTGGGGGGTCTTGTAATGTTTTCATTTTAATCCTGGGTTTTCTGCCACCCCAAGTGAACTTAGACATATCACTCGTCCAGTCCCTAAAGGTCTTCTCATTTTTGATGATTGGTATTACCATAAACAGGAAATTAATTCTTGGTAAGATCATCATTTTCAGGGCCGCAATTCTCCCCATAAAGGAGAGATTTAGTTTACGCCAATTTTCTAAATCCTTCTTGACTTTCGTCCATAATTCTGTGTAATTATTTTTAAATAATTTTGAGTTTTTAGATGTTATATTAATACCCAAGTATTTGACCTTATCTGGAACCTTCATTCCTGATATTGTTTGTAGGGCCTGTTTTTTGATCTCGGGTAGGTTTTTTGTTAGTATGTTCGTCTTCCCTCTATTGATTTTGAAGCCTGCTATCCTCCTGTACTCTTCTACCTTATTTATCCAGGCTGTTATGGATTCTACCGGGTTTTCTATCACAAGTACGACATCGTCAGCAAATGCCTTTACTTTGATGTTATCTTTTTTGATGCACAATCCCCTTAGCTCCTTGTCCTCCCTTATTTTATTTAATAAAACTTCCAGTGCCATAATGAAAAGGAGTGGCGAAAGTGGGCAGCCCTGTCTGACTCCTTTGGAGATTACCACCTCTCCTGATTTCTTTTGGTTAACTATGATTTTGGCTTTTTGAGACCCATATATGGCTTGGATCGCGTTTTTAATTCGGAACCCTATATCCACTTCTTCTAATAACACCTTTAAATATGTCCAACTGACCCTATCAAATGCCTTTTCAAGGCCCAGGAACATCAGGCCCATCTCCCTATCATTGTTCTTCTCGTAATACTCAATTATATCGATTATGTATCTAATATTTGTTTTGATTTGTCTTTTTGGCAAGAACCCATTTTGGTCGTCTTTAATCCAATTGTTTAGGAAAGTTTTGAACCTATTGGCCAAAATAGATGTAAAGATTTTGTAGTCGAAGTTTAGTAGGGAGATGGGCCTGTAGTTCGCTGGGTCATCGGGGTCTTTCCCTTCCTTCTTCAACAATGTTATATTCGACTTTTTCCAGGTCTCCGGAATTGTGCCAAATTGCAAAATTTCATTGAATAGCTTCTCCAAGATCTCTGCCAGTTCAACCTGGAATTCTTTGTAATACTCTGCGGTGAACCCGTCGGGTCCTGCCGCTTTGTTTCTCTTCAGCATTTGTATTGTTTCTAGTATTTCTATTCTTGTAATTTTTTTATTGAGTTCCTCTCTTTCCTTATCAGAGATCTTCTCTAACCTGCAGTCCCCTATATATTTAGTAATGTCATTCTTGTCTATTTCTTCTTCCTTGTATAGTTCCCCATAGAATTTGGCCATTACTTCCCTAATCTCCTCATCGCCTGTGTATTCTCGTTGTCCTATTTTAATTTTTTTAATTATACTTTTTTCCTTCTTCTCTCTTAATTGTTGTGCTAGGAATCTACCCGTTTTGTTTGCCGACTCGAATTGCTTTTGTTTCAAATACTTCAAGTTTTTTTCCATTTTCCTTAAGTCTAGGAATTCTAATTGCTTTTTATAGAGGTTTACTTCTTTCCTCTTCTTCTCGCTATTGGGGTTTCTTTTAAGGTCTTTTTCTGCACATTCTAGTTTTCCTTTTTTTTTTTTGATTAAGCTTTTATTGTTTAAAAACAAACATATATACAAATTAACGTACATCTCAGGGTCTATGAATTGGGGAAGGATGGGGGGGAGGGCTGACAACTAACGTACGGGTTGGACACTACATTCCGGAGGGTTGGGGGAGGGGGGGGCGGTTAACAAATAACATAACATACAGGTCGGACATTACAATCCTAAATTAAAACAATTGACTTCACCCCAAAGGTAGCATTTTGTTTACATCTAATGGCCAGCTATCTCAGTTCTCATTTCATAGATCCTTAGATCCAGTATCCCCTAAGTATGGTATTATTATTTCTTTTTATATGGCCGATCAGCGGTCTCCATGTCTCCTCAAAAATGGTTACTGGGCTCCTTCTCAAAAGCATCGTCAGCTTGTCCATTTCAGCTATGCCCATTAACTTGTGTATCACCTCCTCCGTGTCCGGGATATTGCTTTCCCTCCAATGGCTGGCCAGGGTGATTCTGGCGGCCGTCACGATAAAAGTTATCAGTCTTTCTGTTTCTTTTCCCAGCTCTTTTTGTTCTACAATGTTCAAAAGAAATAATTCGGGTTTGAAAGCAATTTTTTTTTGTAACAACTCTTCCATTAGTTTATGGATTTTTTTCCAGAACCTTAGTACCTCCCCGCAGGACCACCACATGTGGTAAAAAGTCCCTCTATTCGCCGAGCATTTCCAGCATCAATCATTCCCGGTTTTATAGACCTTATCTAGTTGGGCTGGAGTCATATACCATCTACAGGCCATTTTAAGCAGATTTTCTCTAAGGGCATATGCGCACGTAAATTTCGTATTGTTTAGCCACATTCTCTCCCAGCTTTCCTGGCTTATTCTATGGCCTAGATTTTTTTCCCATTGTTGCCTATATTCTGTGGGTGTGGTTTTTTCATATTTGTTTCTGATAATAAATTTATATAATTTGCTAACTTTTTTATTCTGTGTTTGTAGGAGGATTTTTCCTCCTGGTGTGGGGTTATCTTCCCACCCCTTCTCTTTGTCTATCATATATCTACTCCTGATCTGGTTATATTGGAACCATCCCAGTTTGTAACTGTTTAGTTCATCCTGGGTTTTTAATCTGTATCCGGTGTTGACTTTCTGAATTAAATCGATGTACCTTATGGGGCTGTCCTTATCGAGTCTGCAAATAGAGAGGGCTTCCGTCGGGGAGGCCCAAAGCGGGGTTTTAGTAATTATTAGATCCTTATATTTGTACCAGGTTTTAATCAGCGGGGCTTTAATGATATGGTTCTTGAAGTTCTTATCTTTGGCAAGGTTGTTATATAATAGGTAGGCGTGCCAGCCGTTTTTATTTTCCCATCCCTCCGCATTTAAGAGCTCTACATCCTTCAAATCTATCCATGCTTTAATATTCTCGAGGCAATTTGCCTCGTAGTAGCTCAGAAGGTCCGGCATCCCGGCTCCTCCTAGTTGTGTTGGTAATTGGAGATATCTTAGCTTGATTCTCGCTTTTTTCCCCTTCCATACGAAGGAGGCGAGTTCCGTTTGCCATTTCCTTATTAATATCTGGTTTTTTAGTATGGGCAATACCTGGAAGAAGAAGTTTAATTTAGGGAACACTTTCATCTTAATTAAAGAGATCTTGCCCAGGATTGATAGATTTAACTTTCCCCAGGTGGCCAGCTTCTCTTTTATTTCCCTCCAGCATTTTTCGTAGTTGTTTTTTGTTAATTGGCAATTTTTGGCCGTCATCTCGACTCCTAGGTATCTAATTTTCTTCACCACTGGGATGCCACACTTCTTTTCTATCTCTGCGCCTTCTTTGTTGGTTATGTTTTTAATTAACATTTGTGATTTTTTCCTATTTAATTTAAATCCCGACACTTCGCCAAAATCGTCTATTGTTCTAATCCATTTTTCTATATTCTCTCTCGGGTCTGTAATCATACACGCCAAGTCATCTGCAAAGGCTAGGATTTTGTATTTTTTATTCTTAATCGTTAGCCCTTTTATCTCTTTGTCGCCCTGGATGTTCCTCAGCAGCAGTTCCAGAACGAAATTGAATATTAGCGGAGAGAGCGGGCACCCCTGTCTAGTGTCTTTGCCTATTGGGATGGTTCGTGATTTTTTGGCCGTTGGCGATAACGACTGCATGTTGTGTTTTGTATATTGCTTTAATTGCAGATGAGAATCTAAACCCCATGTCTAACTCAGATAATAGGTTTTCTATTAGACCCCAATTTAGCCGGTCGAAGGCTTTCTCCGCATCCAAGAGGAGTAAAGCCGCTTTTGTCCCGATGTTCTTATCAAGGAATTCAATTACGTTTATGATGGTCCTAACATTTCTTTTCATGGATCTTTTGGGGAGGAATCCTGACTGCGCTTGTGAGATCCAGTTATTTAAGAACAGTTTAAGAACATAAGAACATAAGAACATAAGAACATAAGAAGAGCCATGCTGAATCGGGCCTCAGCCCATCTAGTCCAGCATTCTGTGTCACACAGTGGCCCACTAGTTGTACACGGGGATCTCTAGCAGAAAGGAGGGCAAAACCCTCACCTGCTCCCGACCCCCACAACCAGTACCCGGGAAAATCCTGCCTGCCTCCATCAACACAGAGGTGGCACTTGGATGTCCATTTCAGTAGCTACTGATTCCCTTGGTCTCCATGAATCTGTCTAATCCTGCCTTGAAGCTGTCCAGGCTGACAGCTGTCACAACCTCCTCTGGAAGTGAGTTCCATAACCCAATGACCCTCTGGGTGAAGAAATATTTCCCTTTATTAGTCCTAACTTTCCTACCTTGGAGCTTCAGGAGTGCCCTCTAGTCCTAGTGTTGTGTGACAGAGAAAATATTTTTCTTTGTTCACCTTTTCTATCCCATGCATGATTTTATACACTTCGATCAAGTCACCTCTTAAACGCCGTCTTTCAAGGCTGAAAAGACCAAGGCGTTGCAACCTGATTTCATAAGGGAGCTGCTCCATCCCTTGGATCATTCTTGTTGCCCTTTTCTGTACCTTTTCCAGTTCCGTTATATCCTTTTTGAGGTGCGGTGACCAGAATTGTACACAGTACTCCAGATGTGGCCTCACCATAGATTTGTAGAGAGGCAATACAACATTTGCCGACCTATTTTCGATTCCCTTCCTGATCATGCCAAGCATAGAATTTGCTTTTTTCACTGCTGCAGCGCACTGGGTTGACATCTTCATTGAGCTGTCCACCAAAACCCCAAGATCCCTTTCCTGGTTTGTCTCAGAAAGCTTTGATCCCATCAGTTGATAAGTGTATTTGGGGTTCTTTGCCCCGATGTGCATGACTTTACACTTGTTTAGGTTAAAATGCATTTGCCACTTTGTTGCCCATTCACTCAATTTCGAGAGATCTTTCTGGAGCTCTTTACAGTCAGTTTCATTTTTAACTACCCTGAACAGTTTAGTGTCATCTGCAAACTTTGCTACCTCACAATTTACGTCTACATCCAGATCGTTTATGAATAAATTAAAAAGTAACGGTCCTAAAACTGAACCTTGGGGTACGCCACTTCTCACCTCTTTCCACCCAGAGAAGTGTCCATTTATTACCACCCTTTGTTTCCTACAGTTTAGCCAGGTTCCAATCCAGGACAAGACCTGTCCCCTGATTCCATGGCTAAAGAGCTTATTTAGGAGCCTTTGGTGAGGGACTTTGTCAAAAGCCTTTGAAAGTCAAGGTAAACAATATCGACTGGGTCCCCTTTATCTATGTGTTTATTTACACCCTCAAAGAATTCTATCAAGTTAGTAAGACATGATTTGCCTTTGCAGAAACCATGTTGATTTTCCTTCAGCAATGCCTGTTCTTCTATGTGCTTAGTAATTTTTTCTTTAATAATGGTTTCCATCACTTTGCCTGGAACTGAGGTTAGACTAACTGGCCTATAATTTCCTGATCACCCCTGATCCTTTCTTGAAGATCGGAGTTACATTTGCCTCCCTCCAGTCCTCGGTACAGTGCCTGATCTTAGAGAAAGGTTATATATTTTGGCTAGAATTTCAGCAATTTCACACTTGAGTTCCTTAAGAACTCTGGGGTGGATGCCATCTGGCCCTGGTGATTTGTTGACATTTAGTTTAGTAAGGCATGTGAGAACATCTTCCTTGTTTATCTCTATCTGGTTTAATTCATTTAATTCCCTCCCTGAAAAACTGACTCAGCTGCAGGCATATGTTGTCTGTCCTCCTGTGTGAAAACGGAGGCAAAGAAGTCGCTTAGCCGCTCAGCAATCTCCTTGTCTTCACTTATCGTCCCTTTCTTACCATTTTTCGTCAAGTGGCCCAACTGCTTTTCTAGTTGGGTTCCTGCTTCTGATGTACTTAAAGAAGTTTTTGCTATTTTTTTAATGTTCTTAGCTATATGTGCCTCAAAGTCTCTTGGCTTTCCTGACGGTTGCTTTGCATTTAGTTTGCCAGAGCTTGTGTTCCTTTCTGTTCTCCTCAGTAGGAAGAGCCTTCCATTTCTTAAATGAGTTTTTCTTCTTCCAATCACATCTTTTACTTCATTTGTAAGCCATACAGATGTCCTCTTGACTTTCCCGGCCTCTTTCTTATTTTAGGAATGCATTTTAGTTCGGCTTGTTTTATAGTATTTTTAAACAGTTTCCAAGCATTTTGAGGGATTTGATTTTTTTTTACTGTTCCTTTTAGTTTGTTCTTTACTATTTTTCTCATTTTGGTGAAATTCCCTTTGTGAAAATTTAAGGTCTCTGTGTTAGTTTTCACTGACAGTTTGCTATCCAAACTTAAGTTGAAGGTTATTGTGTTGTGGTCACTGGTACCTATGGGCTCAGTTACAAGGACATCTTGAACGAGATCTTGTTCATTTGTTAGCACCTAGTCCCGGATCCCTTTCCTGGTTGGTTCCATGACCATCTGCTCAAGGGAATAATCAGCTAGCATGTCGAGGAACCTTGTCTCTCTTTCATGCGTAGAACAAGAATTTAGCCAATCTATTCGGGATAGTTGAAGTCCCCCATTATGACTAATTTATTGCTTTTTGAGGCCTGTTTAATTTCATTTTCCAGATAGCAGTCTGCCTCTGGAGTTTGGTTGGGAGGGCGATAGCAGATCCCTAATGCTAGATTAGTTTTTTGTCCTGGGATTTTTACCCACAATGTTTCTGTAGGTGAGTTTGAATTTTCTTGAAATTCTAATTCATGAGATTCTAGCTCTTCATTTATGTACAAGGCCACACCGCCACCGTTTTTCCCTCTCCTGTCTTTCCTGTACAGTTTATAACCTGGAATTTTTGTGTCCCAATTGTTTTCCTCTGTCCACCAGGTTTCTGTTATGCCAATAATATCAATATTTTTTCTTTTGCCAAACATTCCAACTCCCTATTTTTGTTCGAAGGCTTCTAGCGTTTGTGTACAGACATTTATATTTATTGCTCTGGTGCCCTTTCAACTTTGGCTGTTTATGAGAATTTGTAGAAGGCCTACCATGTCCTACCTCTTGACTACTTTCTATCTTTTCTGTTGACTCAGCCATTTGTGCGTAAATTTCATCCTCCATACTTGGCGTTTCACCCTCTCGAATCTTGACGCCCAAATATTAGCGTAGATTTTATAATCGAGGTTGAGGAGAGATATAGGTCTGTAGTTCTCTACTTTGTCTGCCTCTTTGTTCTCTTTCTGGATCACTACTATCTCTGCCTCTTTCCACGAGCTTGGCATCTCTCCCGTCCTTATCACCTCATCCATCACCCTCTTTAACTGCGGTGCCAATTCTACCTTCATTATTTTATAATAGATATCTGAAAAACCATCCGGGCCAGGGGATTTCCCATGCTTCAGTCACTCGATTGCTTTGTAGATTTCTTCTATAGAGATTTCTCTATTAAGGTCCTCTCTTTCCTCCTCCGAGATGTGGGGCAGCCTCTGTTTATTTAAGTATTGTTGGGTAGTGATCCCGTCTATATCGTCACTTTTATAAAGTTCCTGATAATAATTCGCGAACTCATTTAATATTTCCTCATCTTTCATACAGACCTTCTCTCCCCTTTTTATTTTGGTGATTATCCTCTTTTGTTGTTCTTTCTTGACGCTGTAAGCCAGCCACTTCCCCGCTTTATTTGCGTTTTCGAAGTGATTTTGTTTAGAGAACTTTAGCTTCTTTTCTAATTCCACTGTAGAAAGCATCTTTATCTGGTTGTTAATTAATTTTCTTTTGGTCTCTAGTTCTTTATCCCCTGGGCGTAATTTCATCTTTCTTTCTACATTTCCTAGCTCCAGTGTCAACTTCTCCATCTCTTGTCTTTTTTTCTTCCTTTTATTGCTCGCTTGGGCCATAAAATTGCCCCTCATTACGGCCTTACTGGCCTCCCAAATTGTGTATATTCCTGTCTCAGGTGTTACATTTAGTTGGAAGTACTCTTTCAGTGCGTCCTTATTCTTTTGGATATCTATGTCTGATTTGAGTAGATTCTCATCGAGACGCCATTTATATGCTTTTTGGCCAAATTTTATCAGGGCAGTTACTGGGGCGTGGTCTGAATATGTTCTTGGGAGTATCTTAGTTTTTGATGAGTTGGTAACTAGTTTTTTAGATGTTAGGATCATATCGATCCGGGACCAATTTATTCTTCTTGCCGAGAAGAAGGTATAGTCCTCCTCCTTCTCGTGCTGTTCTCGCCAGATATCCACCAAGGAATTTTGTTTCATCATTTTAAAGAAGCTGGCAGGGAGTTTACTTTTGTTCTCCTGGCCTCTTGTTTTTTTAAATTTTTTATCCAACTTAGGATTGCAAACTCCATTAAAATCCCCACAGACAATACATTCGTCCCACTCCACCTCTATTATCTTATCATTCAATTTCCCAAAGAAATCGGCTTTCACATTATTTGGCGCATATACACATACAATTAGTATTCTTTTATCTTTCACTTTTCCCATTACTGCAATTATTCTTCCTTCATCATCCTTAAATTGAAAGGTCGGATCTAATCTTGGATTGACATACAGTGCTACCCCTCGCTGCTTTTTTTTCAATAGAGGAAGAGAACAATATCCCCAATTTCCTTTTTTCAATTAAGTCAATTCTGGAGCCCTTAATATGCGTTTCCTGAATTGCATATATCATTGCTTTTTGTTTCTCTAGATAGTGGAACACCTGCCTCCTCTTCTCCGGGATATTTAGCCCATTTATATTAATGGAGAAGCAATTTACCTCCATATCCTATGAACCGCTCTCTTTCTCCTGGCCGATCGGTTTTAGTCTTCCCTCTCTTCTTCTTCCTGTATTCCCTCCCCCTCGGCGTCTGTTTCCGAGTCCAGTTCTTGCGCTGGTATTTGGTCTCCTATCTCGCCCTCCTCTGGGTCAGGGTCTCTGTATATCGCCCTCTCCTCCTCTTCCTTGGTTTCTTTTCTTCCCCCTCTCTGCCTTTGCGCTGTATTTGTAGTTCTCTCTTTCTGACTCTTTGGGTGATGTCTTCTCTCTTCTTGGTCTTTTGTTCTGTTGGGGCTTGTGTTTGAGGGATCCAGGGTGTGTCTCCATTTTCTGTAAAACTCGTTGGCTGCATCTTCTGAATCGATCCAATATCTCACTGTTCGATATGTAAATTGAAGGCCATCGAGTTTGTTCCATTTGTATCTTATATCGTTCTCTTTTAGGACATCTGTTAGAAAATAGTATTTTTTGCGGTTGTCCAGGATTCCTGAAGGTATCTCTCGCATGACTCTCACTGCTTTTTCATTTATCATATAGGGGTTCGCGAGATGATTTCTTATAATCTTCTCCTTTAATTTAGATGAAGTGTATTGGGCTATTATGTCTCTTTCGGTTTTATTTCTTCTGGAGAAGGCCGTACTGACCCTGTACGCCTTCTCCACTTTTTCCTCCACAACTTCCTCCTCCTTTTGTAATAGAGCCGCCGTCATTTTTACCACTATCTTCATTGTTCCTTCATAATCCTCTTTATCTAGCTCGGGAATTCCTCGTATTCTTATCATATAATCTTTCTGTTGCAGTTCCAGTTGGGCGCTCTTCCTTTGCAGTTCTTGTTGCAATCTGTACAGCTCCTTGGTCTTATTTTGTTCTTTTTGTATCTTAGTTCTGTCCTCCTCTCCTTGTTTTTGAAGGGTCTCTATTTTTTCATACATACACTTCATCTCTTTTCTCAGCGTTGCCGCATCTTTCTTCATGTCTTTTCTTAAATCGTGTAGTCCCTCTCTTATTTGCTTCCTCTCTTCCATTCCTTTCCCCACCAAATCGTTCAGTCTTCTTAATTCCAAAATTATATCTTTGAACTGGTCTTTCATACTCATCTCTTCTTGGAAGGAATCTCTCCTTCCTATATTGATCTTCAAATCTTTCTCTGCTTTCTTCCTAGTGGCCATCACTGTCATCTGTTAGGGCGCCGCTTCTTTGCTTGCTTGCTGGATCTTTCCCCTTCTTCCCTCGCCTTCCTGGGCTTGTCTCCCTATTGCGGGGCCGGTAGCCGGTTCTGGTGTCCCCCAACTTTGGCTTCAATTTCTGGGTGGTTTCTGGGAAGTTTCACGGGCTCTCTGAGTATTCTGAGTATTCTCTCCTCTTATCTTCCTCCTATGTTTCCTCTTTGGGCTCTCTCCCGGTTTCTTTCTGTCTCGTCCCTTCCACTGCCTCTCTTCCAAGGCTTCTCCTGTTATCGCGGGTTGCTTGCTTGTTTTACTTTGGTCCCTCTACGCCTGCGCCCGGGTCTCCCTTCCCGATTGTCTCTCCTCTCTCCTCCTCCCTCTCGTCAGGCACGCCTTCCTTCCCGGGTCTCTTCCGGAGGTCCCTCGTTTCTTCGTCCCGCCTCCTCTCCTCGTGAGTAGGGTCGGTCCTTATACCGGTGAGCTTATTTATTGTTTATTTGTTCCTTTATTGTATTATTTGTAATAATCTGGTATTATTATTTATCTCTTGTTCCTTTTATAGACTCGTTTTCTTCTCTCTTTTCCCGCCGCGGCGTGAAGTCGCTGCATCGGCCGTTCCTCCTCTCTCTCCCTTCCTTCTCGTCGCCCTTCTATCTTTGCTCTTCAGGGGCTTTATTTATAAGCTTTCGCTCCCGCGGGAGCCTTTTAATGCCACCTTTGGTCCCGGAGGGCAGCTAGTCTGCCCTCTCTTGTTGTCCCGGTGGGTGTCTGGGGTAGAGGGGTGTTGGGCGCCTCTCCTTGCGGTTGCGAACGCCGCCGACAGCTGCGGACCCTAGGCCGCAGGCCTTCGCGCTTTCTCGGGTGCACACCCCCGGGCCTTCGGGGCCCACGGTTGTGCCCTCTCGCGACTGACCTGGGCTTGGGCACCCTCCCTTTCTCCAGAGGGTGTCGGGTTTGCTGTATTTTCTCCCCGGCCACTTGCAGTTGCGGGTGCTCTCCCGGAGCTTGCCTTCTAGGCAACCACCTCCATCTTGCCTCAGACCGGAAGTTCCATTCTAGTTTTCCTATCGTGTCTTTAATTTCCTTTTCTCTCATCCTTTTCTTTAGTGCTTGGTTTTTTAAGAAGAACCCTCTCATAAAGGCCTTACTTGTGTCCCATATTAATTTTGTATTGTCATTATCTTTACAATTAATTTCAAAGAATTCCTTAATCATTTTTTTCCCCTTCCTCTCTTATTGCTTTATCTTCTATAATGAAGGTGGGGAGTTTCCAATGGAATTCCCTCTGTCTTCCCCTTGTTTCTAATATGATCTGGCAGTGATCTGAAAGCGTTCTGGCATTTATTTTTCATCTTTTTCACCAATGGGGACAGACTCGGAGATCAGGAATAGGTCAATTCTCGACCATGTCTTATGGTGGTCTGAAAAAAAGTGAAATTTCTTTCTTTTGGATTTCTTTCTCTCCAGATATCCTTCAATTTTAAAATTCTCCTGGAGCTCCAGGAAACTTACTGGCAGTTTCCCCTTTTGTTTCCTTCTGGTACCTTTCCCAGGACTTCTGTCTACTTTAGGGTCTATAACCCCATTCAGGTCCCCCATTAATATACAATCATCAAAGGTAGCACTTGACATGGACTTCCCCAATTCCTGAAAATTTTTTGTCTTACAGCCGTTTGGCGCATACACATTGCATATCAAAATACTCTCTTGTTCGTTTTTGATTATTACCCCAACATATCTCCCCTCGTTATCCACAAAGGCTAGTTCTGGCTTTAACACCGGGTCTATATACAAAACCACCCCTTTTTTTCTTCTCCCCTGCTGCCGCAATTAATTCCGACCCCAATTTACCATTTTTGAGATATTTTACGTCCTCTTTCTTAATATGCGTTTCTTGTAGCCCTATTACGTTAACATTTTCTTTTTTTAAATTATGAAAAACTCTCCTCCTCTTATTCCCACTATTCAGCCCGTTAACATTCCAGGATAGGCACCTCAGATCCATCTACTCTGCCCCTGAGGTTGGGTCTTCTTGGTTTCTTGGTGTGTTAGAGTCCTCCTCCAAATCCTCCTGGTCCGGATCCGCTTCCTCCACCATCTCTCCATCCTCCTTCTCTTCTTCCTCCATCCTGGCTCCCTTTAAAGGCAGATTGGCTCTTTCCTCCTGGTAGCTTCGCGAAATTTCCTTCTGGTTCTCTTGATTTTGGGGGTTTCTCCCAAAATCCTCTTCAAATTTTTTGAGGAATTCTTCCGCTTTTAACACCGTCGTTAACCAGTAGTTTCTTCCTCTATAGCAGGGGTGCTCAGAATGGTGATCGGGATCACCAGGGTGATCTTTGGGCCTCATCCTGGTGATCTTCAGGCCCCTGACCAGGTTTTTTGCAGTTGGTCCTCTTCACGCGCCCCTGCATGCTGCAAAGAAGTCCTCCGTCATTGCTCCTCCCGGTTCGCGCGCCGCCTCCAAAAGCTGCAGAGTCCAAGAGGCAGAATGGGCCCCCTCTTTTGGATTCCTCCTCCTCCCTCCGTCCTTCTCCAGCCACTCAGAGTCGTAGGAGACCAAAGGGGCGGGCCTAGATGACGCGATGCATGGCTGGCTGCGCATGCGCAGAAGCGCCCATTCTGCCTCTCGGACTTCTCGTGAGCTCTTGGAGGCAAGCACGCATGCTGGCGGCGTGAAAATAGGAGCAATGACGGAGGAGGAGAAGGACGCTTTGGGGTCATTTCCTTACCGCATCTCAAAGGTTGGTCTTTTTACTTTGGGGTGGGTGCTTGATTGTACTGTGGCATGTCTCTTTGTTTATTTTTAATGTTTAAAAATGGCCTTTTAGCTCCAAAGCCTCTCTGCTTGCTTTGTTTCTTGAGAAATATATGTTGGAGAATATGGAAATGTGGGAGAAATGGGGTGGTTGGATGTATTTTTGCATGCCCCTTTGTTTACCTTGCTGAGTATTAAATGGCCTTGCAGTTCAAAAGCCTCTCTTCTTCTTACTTTCTGGCTGATAATATGTGTGGTAATATGGCAGTGTGGGAGAAATGGGTGGTTGGATGTATTTTTATGCTCTGTTTTATATTGTTATTAAATTGAAATGTTGATGTTTTATAACTTCATTTTATGTAAACTTCCCCGAGCCTGCTGGAAGGAGCGGTACATAAAAATGAATAATAAATATAAATAAATACATACATAAATAAATAAGAAAATAGTTATACATTTTACATTTCTGGGTAGGTGATCTTTGGGACTTGGTTTTTTCATCAGTAGCTCCCATGCTGAAAAAGTGTGAGCACCCCTGCTCTATAGGATACCATGATGCCCTCTCTCTTTTCCCATCTAAATCTTACGTTATGTTTCTTAAGCACGTCTGTAATAAAGTAGTAATCGCCTCTTTTCTGGAGGACCGACATAGGGATTTCCTTTAGAATAGTGATTTTTTTTTCCTCTAAAGGTGGCTGGTCTTCTATTACACCATCTTAAGATTTCATCTCTCAGGCATTTAAGGGAGAGGTTTACGATCACGTCTCGGGGTAGGTTGTTTCTTTTGGTGAAATTTGAGGTGGTTCTGAATACCCTGTCGATTTTTCCGGATAGCGTTTCTTCTGGTCTATCCAGGATTTTAGCTGTTACTGTTAAAATAGTCTCTCTTAATCTCTCTTCTTCCCCCTCCTCTATTCCCCTATAGCGCAATTGATGGTCTTTCTGATGGATCTCGGTCGTGGTCAGCTTGTACTCCAAGTCTTGGGTTTTCATTTCCAATTCTTTGATTTTCCAAGTGTCCTCTCTGTTTGAGTTTCAATTCGTTGTTTTCGTTCTTAAGACCTGTAATTTGGTGACTCATGTCTAGCATTTTTTAATTCATCTCCAGCATGCCTTTTTTCATCTCTCTTAAGTCACCTTTCAATTCACTTTTCATGTCCTTCATCTCTCCCTTCTGCTCTTCCCTCATTCTCCTCCTCATCTCCATTCCTAATCGCCGACCTGACCTCCTGGATTTCTAGTAAGATTTCTCTAAGTCCTATCTGTCCTGCTCCCGAGGGTCTTCTAGTTGGCTCGAATCTTCTGTCTCTCTCCTCATCTTTGGCTCTAGTGCTCATGATTACCAATCCTTGTTCTACTGGGCTATCTAGTTGTTTGCCGTCTTCCCTTTTCCCTTTGGTTTTTTGGGCTCTGTGGTCTCTCTGCATTCCTTTAAGGGTCTTTCTTGTATCCTTCCCCTCCCTCCTTTCTGGGTTCTTGCTAGTCAGTAAAGATAGCCTTTACCTTGTCTTCTAGCTTCTGGCTTTCTTCCTTGGCTTCCTTGGCTTATTTTAATCACTGGAACCTCCCCTCTGTGTGTCTTCTTATGTCCTTTTGACCTTCTGTCCTCATTAAATTAGTCTTCTAGGGTCTTCTAAAAGCTCCCTGGGGAGTTTCCCTTGCGTCTCGTTGGCTATGGCTGACACCTTCTTCTTACGGCCTCCTGCCGCCTCCCCCTCTGTCTTGGCTTCAGGTTGGGCCGTTCACTCGCTGTTCCTTATCACTTCTCCCCCTCTTCCTGTCTTCTCGGCTTTCAGCTTCGGCTTTCAGCTTCGGTTTCCTTCTCCTCGGTCTCCTTTGCCAACTCCGCCCACTTCCGTCTTCTCCCAGCTGAGTTTGTTTACCTAAAGAAAGACAGCTTATCTGATCTTCTCCGCCGCCATGATCCTCCAACGAGTGTCAAGGACGCCAGGCCTCCAACTAGATCCCAGGTTTCTTCCCTTTTAATTTTTCCTCCCCAGCAAGGTTTCTTCGGGTGGGCTCTGGGTGTATTTAATTTAGAAGTGGTGGGGGGTTTGATTACTCTCAGTTGCCGTGGAGCCCTCTTTCTCTCCCCTCCGGTCCCCCCCCCCCCCGCTGCGATGCCTTTTCTCCTGTCTCTTACCGTTGGCGAGGAGGTGTACTGGCACTGTGCCTCTTGGATTCCCTTCTCCCAAAAGAGTGCGCGTGTCTAAAAGTCTGCCGGGGCAAGCTTTCCCTCAGCTTTCGCTGGAGTAGCTCCACTGGGATCCCTCGGGTCTTCTTCTGCTCCCTCCCGATCTCGCCAGGTCCCTTGAGGGGGCCCCGCTTCGATCGAGAAGAAGTCTGACCAGACCCTGGACCTTCTACCTCTTTTTCTTTCCAGGTACAGGTGGGGGTCGATCCCCCAATCCCAGTTAATTAGGGCTTCAACACCTGGAGATCTCCTGGGTTGCAGCACTCGCCACCTTGGCGGAACCGGAAGCCCCCTGTCTCTATTTTCGTGGTCCGGAGTAGAAGTTCGCAATTTCCTTTGTTTTCCTCTTTGCATTTGTTCTGCCTGATGTTTCATGCTTTTGTGGTCTAGGTTTTGTAAGAATGCAGTATGTCCAGAGCTGTACAGCCTGATAATAATAATAATAATATTAATAGTCTTTACTTATACCCTGCCGCCATCTCCCCAAGGGGACTCGGGGCGGCTTACATGAGGCCAAGCCCAGCAACACAGTAAGACAGTATAAAGCAAACACAGCAAAATATTTAAGTAAAATAAAATACCAAACCATGTTAAGAACACAATCAGTTTATTTGCATGCCGCCCGTCTCGCCCCGAAGGGGTCTCAGAGCGGCTCACAACACAACACCATACAATACAAGACAGTGCAGAGAGTGACATAGAGCTTCCAAAACACATTTTACAGGCCGAAGACAAGCTTCAAGTTGTGTACGAATACAGTTAACAGTATCCAAGCTCTCCTCAAGACTGCCCGGGTGGGCGTCAGGGACTCAGGCCAGCACGCATGAAATGACTCCCAGAAGCAAGCTCCACACTTTAACTGTACGAAATCCAAGACTCTATGATGCCAGGAATGGCTCACTCGCGCCCCACACCCCCTTTTCATACACATGCCAGTCAAAGAGCAAGCAAGCAAGCCATTGGGTCACACCCCCTATCTTTGGCGCCAAGTCCGCGCGCCAAGGCAATAACGGCCTTTGGTTCCCAGGCCATGCTGCTGCTCCCTTATCTACTGTTGAAACTGGCATGACTCCAGATCCAGAGCCTGCTGCTTCGGCTCTGGGTTTTGGGTCGTGACAGTGGGGCTTGTCTAATATCTCTAGGGAGCGAGTTCCAGGGTCCTCTCCGTGTCTCCAGGTGCCCTGCTTTAGAAACGCTGCCGGGAAAGAGGGGATCGGGAAAACATTTTTTCCTGAGTGGGAAGAAATCTACACAAGATGATGAAGTGTTTTTCTCCCAAGACTGACCCCTTGGGATGGTCTGCCCGTACAGGTGGTCACTCATGTTCTGAGTGGGGATGTGAGGAAGCGGGATCTAGGCAGGAAATGCTTTGCAACCGGAGACCTTTCTGCGCTGACCATCTTGTTAGAGCTCTTCCTTTACCAAGGTTGGGTCACCGTTACACTGAACACATGGCAGTGCCAGAAACCCTCCTGCGCGCAGATCTTGCGTCTTCGTCCCTTTGTGTCTGTTTCTTTCTTGGGCAGTTGTCTCGTCTGAGCGGGGCCAGTCGTTCTCCCTTCTCCCTTCCCCTGATATAGGAGTAGGTTATTGTTCTTCCTCTCCAGCGAGATCTCTCTTGTCTCCGCTCCTGATGAGATTTTCCTCTCATTCTTCCGGCAGGTGACCTCTGGATGAACTTTGTGAAGAACACTTTGCCCTTTGCCCTCGGTCTTCAATCAAAGTACACGGCACTGAGAAGAAATAAGTTGGAGAAATTATATTTCCAGTCACAAACCTGTGTATTCAAGGAGGAAAGGGAGGATTGTGGTGTAAAAAAGGGGTTTGGTAACCAGTGTGGAAAGAGCTTCAGTGAAAGTCAGAGTCTGCGTGCCCATCAAAGGATCCACACAGGGGAGAAGCCACATACATGCATGGAATGTGGAAAGAGCTTCAGTCAGAGTGGACATCTGCGTATCCATCAAAGGATCCATACAGGGGAGAAGCCACATACATGCATGGAATGTGGAAAGAGCTTCAGTAAGAGTGGGCATCTGCGTACCCATCAAAGGATCCATACAGGAGAGAAGCCACATACATGCATTGAATGTGGAAAGAGCTTCAGTCAGAGTGGGACTCTACGTATCCATCAAAGGATCCATACAGGGGAGAAGCCACATACATGCATTGAATGTGGGAAGAGCTTCAGTAAGAGTGGGCATCTGCGTATTCATCAAAGGATCCATACAGGAGAGAAGCCGTATAAATGTGTGGAGTGTGGAAAGAGCTTCAGTGAAAGTCAGAGTCTGCGTGTCCATCAAAGGAGCCACACAGGGGAGAAGCCACATACATGCATGGAATGTGGAAAGAGCTTCAGTCAGAGTGTGAGTCTGCGTATCCATCAAAGGACCCACACAGGGGAGAAGCCACATACATGCGTGAAATGTGGAAAGAGCTTCAGTCACAGTGGCATTCTGCGTGTCCATCAAAGGACCCACACAGGGGAGAAGCCACATACATGCGTGGAATGTGGAAAGAGCTTCAGTCGGAGTGGGACTCTGCGTATCCATCAAAGGACCCACACAGGGGAGAAGCCACATACATGCATGGAATGTGGGAAGAGCTTCCGTCAGAGTGGGAGTCTGCGTATCCATCAAAGGACCCACACAGGAGAGAAGCCACATACATGCATTGAATGTGGAACAGGCTTCAGTCGGAGGGACACTCTGCATGCCCATCAAAGGACTCACACAGGGGAGAAGCCACATACATGCATTGAATGTGGAAAGAGCTTCAGTCGGAGTGACCATCTGCGTATCCATCAAAGGACCCACACAGGAGAGAAGCCACGTATTGTATATACTTGAGTATAAGCTGACCGAATATAAGACGAGCCACCTATTTTTACCACAAAAACTGGGAAAACTTACTGACTTGAGTCTAGGCCGAGGGTGGGAAATGCAGCAGCTATTGGTAAATTTCTAGAATATAAATAAAAATGGATACCCATAAAATTACATTAATTGAGGCATCAATAGGTTGAATGTTTCATAATATTTGCATAAAACTGTAATTTAAGATAAGACTGTCCAACTCTGATTAAATCATTATTCTCACCTTCTTCAGTGTAAACGTGGTTAAATATCGTTCCAATAATAAATAGGATAGAATAATAAATGTAATAGTAATAATAACAATGGAGTAAAATAATAAATGTATTAATAGTAATAAATAGGGTAAAATAATAAAGATAATGATAGCATAAAATATGTGTAATAAAAATAACAATGATAGGGTAACGTAATAAATGTAATAAGAACAATAGAGTAAAATAATTCATGTATTATTAATAATAAATAGGGAAAAATAATGTATCAATAAGCAGATGAAACAACAGATTTCCATCCTCAGCTGCTGCAAGAAGATCCCGCAGACAGGCCGCAAGCAGAGGCACGACACCCTTGCTGCTCAGGGGACTCGTTGGAACTTGTCATATACACAGAGTAAAGCTATAATACTAGCAGTATTGAAAACACGAAGTAGAAGCTAAAGAAAATATAGCTAATTCAATTTAGTGTGAAAATCACTTTTATATATATATATAAAATTGGTCTATAGGTCATATCAAAGATATGGTGCAAGGTGCAGTTAAATACATTTAAATACGTCAACAACATTCATAGTAATCATTCAAATATACATGGCATGTATGTCATTATCATTCATAGAGTGCATATTATCACAATGAGTATTCATATCACAGTAGTATACATATAATAGAGCAAGGGACTAGCAACAAACTTAAAGAAACCATCTAGTTAACCTGTAGTTCCACCTAAGGGTAAAGGAATTCAAACCCAATTGTAGTATAGTAATTAATCCGGAGTATCTTGAAATGCGGGTTATAGATAGCCTTTCCAAATTGGGGGTGGACAAACGGTGCCTTTGTTCCAGAGATCCGTTTTACTGTTAGTATACTGGCGTTTGTCCTCCGCAAGGATGGCAGTAAATCGGTGGGTAGCAGGCTGAGGTTTCGTGAATCCAATGGTGTTATGGAAATCTCCACGCGGTTCGCCTGACGGTTCTAGTGCAGAGCTCGGGACCGTTTCGGGGGGGCTCCTGGGCTGTGGGCGGAGCTCACGGCTTCATCAGAGGCTGCACCTGCGTAGGCTTGTACCCGCAAACCAATGCATGCGTCGATGCAGGGAAGGTATCTCACACATAGCGCATCGCGAGCAGGTTTGACCAAAACTTGTGCCACAAACGCCATCTGCCCACGACAAAGAACGGGTGGGATCACAAGCCGGAAAAAGCAACAGAGAATGAACACGTCAAGCTCCTCTGGGACTTCCGAATTGAGACTGACAAGAGTTTTGGAGCGCGATACTCCTGACCTCGCGTGTTAAAAACCAAGTATGGATTGTGGATGTTGCCATCCCAGGCGACGGCAGGATTGAAGAAAAACAACTGGGAAAGATGACACGATATGAGGGTTTAAAGAGCGAACGGCAAAGGCTCTGGCACAAGGGGTGATGGGCACACTGGGCGCAGCAGCGCCTCAAGACCTCGGCCTGCACTTAAACACAATCGGCGCTGACACAATTACGATCTGTCGGCTGCAAAAGGCCACCCTACTGGGATCTTCACCCATGATTCGCCGATACCTCACACCGTCCTAGGCACTTGGGAAGGGTCCGGCGTGTGGTCCAATACAACAGCCGGCAGAGTGGCCTTGTCTGCTATGGACTCACCTTGTTGTGTTTCAAATATTAAATGTGTAAATAATAATAAATAGGGTAAAATAATAAATGTAATGATACCGTAAAATAAGTGTAACAATAACAACGATAGCGTAAAATAATAAATGTAATAAGAACAATAGAGTAAAATAATAAATGTAATAATAATAAATTGAGAAAAACAATAAATAATATTAAGAGAATAAAATGATAAATGTAATAGCGATAGAGTACAATAATGAATGTAAT
>JARBWK010000007.1:153515920-153570130 GCA_030556195.1 Anolis apletophallus | reverse complement strand
TATTACGACTGGGGGGGTTGTTGTTGATGTTCTACTATAATAATAATAACAATAACAACACTTTTATTTACCTGCCGCTCTCCCTCCCTCCCCCCCCCCTTGGGGGGACTCAGGGCGCGCTTCCCAGCCCACAACCACAACCACAAGAAAGGAACACCGCAAGGGAAGCGCAGACACTCTGGCGCTCACCAAGGCGAGGAGTGGCAACCTCCACACTTGGCCCCCCCAGGCCAGAGAGAGAGAGCCCTCCCTCCCTTCCTTCTCCCGCCCCCCAGGTTCCACACCAGCCCCTCCTGCCTGGTTTCCCTCAGGCCTCACACCCTCCGAGGGGGCCTTCAGCCAGAGGCGCAGGCCGAGCGTCAGGAGAGAGTGCTGCTCCCGGAACATGGCCGCCCAGCCCTGAGTGCTCACAGCTGCCCCTGGAGTCCAGCCCTGAACGCCCGCCACAACCACACATCCCGTGTAATTCCACACCGGGAGGTCCAGATCCGCCTCTTTTCGACCACTTTGGAGAAGCTTGGGCGTCACCCAGTCCCAGGCGCAAGCGGTGGCGCACTCAGCTCCCTCGCACAACAGCTCGCCAAGCCCACCGGCACCGAGTGCACAGCCATGGCTCTCCTGGAACTCAGGACCCAACCAACCGGGGGCCAGATGGAGACCCTTGAGATCATTGAGGAACTCCAGCTGCTCTCGGGCTCCGCACAACGCGCTGCTCTAGGCACACGCTCCCTTCCCTCGTAGCTGCAGCATGGCTGCCTTCCAGGCGCGGTGTCTCGGTGGCGGGTCCACAGGTGGCTGCCCTTGCTCCACACGCTCTCCCTCAGCGAGCGCATCGCTTTCCAGGTGGAGGCGGTCCCGGTCAGGGTCGGCTTGATCTGCCTTCCTCTTGGCATGTTTCTCCCTTTCACCCTCCACCCTTGCCTCTAAGAATTCTGCAGCACCACTGGTCACAGCTGACCTCCACCTAGAGCGCATAACGGCCTGGGCTTCCCAGTTGGGTTTTGGCCTTCGGTCTGCTGAGGTTCAATAGCTTGCCTTCTGTCTGAGAGGTGGTTTCCACTCCGGTGGGAAGCTTCCCTTCGACAAGGTGAAGTCTCATAGCGATGAAGGTGAGCGGATCTCACCGCCAGGAAGTCCTTCCTCGTGTTCAGGTGGCGTCTCCTCTCTCGTAGTTTCAAGCCACGGCTCCATTGTGTCCTGGTCTCCAGGGCAGCAGAAGACAAGCGTGCTCCCTCTTCCTCCCGATGACATATTTAGGAAAATTAGGACTAATAAAGGGAAATATTTCTTCACCCAGAGGGTCATTGGGTTATGGAACTCACTTCCAGAAGAGGTTGTGACAGCGGTCAGCCTGGACAGCTTCAAGGCAGGATTAGACAGATTCATGGATACCAAGGGAATCAGTAGCTACTGAAACGGACATCCAAGTTCCACCTCTGTGTTGATGGAGGCAGGCAGGATTTTCCCGGGTACTGGTTGTGGGGGGTCGGGAGCAGGTGAGGGTTTTGCCCTCCTTTCTGCTCGAGATCCCCGCGTACAACTGGTGGGCCACTGTGTGATACAGAATGCTGGACTAGATGGGCTGAGACCCAATTCAGCATGGCTCTTCTTATGTTCTTATGTTCTTATCCCTGGCCCTCCTCGTGTCTCCTCTCCGCCTTCTCTTCTTCAGGCCAAACATGCCCAACAGCTCTTTAAGCCGCTCCTCATAGGGCTTGTTCTCCAGGCCCTGGAGCCTTTGAGTCGCCCTCTTCCTCTGGACACAGGATTCCAGCTGAGAGTCAACCTCTCCCTTCAATGTCGGTGCCCAGAATGGGACGCAGGGTGATTCCAAGTGTGGTCTAGCCAAGGCGGAACAGAGCATAGGGAACTCGTGCACCAGCTGCGCCCGTTCCTTGGGAAGTCCGATGAGGCCACGGTGGTCCACGCTCTGGAGACAACCCATATAGACTACTGCAACGCTCTCTACGTGGGGCTGCCTTTGAAGACTGTCCAGAAGGTTCAAATGGTCCAACGAACAGCAGCCAGGTTGCTGACAGGAGTGGCGGCACTCAGGGAACGCACAACTCCTCTATTGTGTCAGCTCCACCGGCTGCCAGTCTGCTACTGGGCACAATTCAAAGTGAATGGTTCTGGCCCAGCTTACCTGTCCGAACGGATCTCTCCCTATGAAACGTCTAGGAATTGAAGATCGTGTGGGAGGACCTGCTCTCAATCCCGCAGGCTCCTTTGGTGTGGACGAGAGACAGGGCCGTCTCAGTGGTGGCCCCTCTTTCGGCTGTGGAACTCCCTGCGCAGGAATATTGGATCGGCCCCCTCCCTCCTGACCTTTCGGGAAAGAGTGGCAACCTGGCTCTTTACGCAAGCCTTCGGAGCTTCAGTGTGGCCAGATAGACACAACATTGCAATACGAACACGGAACGGCTAAGACGATGTAAACAGACGAGGAATTGAACGGGAAGACACAGGGGTGGATTTTTAGATTTTTATAGTTTTTATGGGTTTCATATGTATTTATGATGTGGTTTAATTGCTTTTAACTGATATGTGTGTGTGTGTGGGGGGGGGGGATCTAATTGTGCCGGTCTGTATGCTGCCCTGAGTGGCCTTCGGGCTGAAATGGGTGGGATATAAATGACGTAAGCAAATAAACCCCCCTCCCTCCAATCCAGGGGGGGAGAAGGGTCTGGTCAGGGCCAAAGGCAAGGCCCCCTTCGACCTACACACAGACCCCCCCCCCCAATCCCCAATAGACACCCAGCTCTGAGCCCGGCCTTCTGTGCTGGGAGCCACTGGGAGGGAGAAGGGCCCACCGCCAGGTCCATGGGCTCTATCATGCACCCCATGCGCTGGCCGGGAATGCCGCCTTATTTGGGGACTACAATGCCCAGCACCCCCCCCCCCCCAAGGTGCTGGAGCCCCCAGCGGCACAGTGGGTTAAACCCTTGTGCCGGCAGCAGGACTGAAGATCGAATGGTCACAGGTTCAACTCCAGGGAGAGAATGGGTGAGCTCCCTCTGTCAGATCCGGCTCCCCATGCAAAGGGGGCACGAGAGAAGTCTCCCTCCCTCCCACAAGGATGGTCAAACATCAAAACATCCCCTGGGCAACGTCCTTGCAGCTGGCCAATTCTCTCACGCCAGGAGCAACTTGCAGTTTCTCAAATTACATGAAAAAGGCACACACACCCCTGAGGAGAGTGAGTAGGCCAAAGCCTGTTAAAGTCAGTGGGCCAAGGCGAGCGTCGCCCTGAGGAGAGAGAGTGTAGGCCGAAGCCTGTTAGAGTCATTGGGCCAAGGCAGGTGTCGCCCTGAGGAGAGAGAGTAGGCCGAAGCCTGTTAGAGTCAGTGGGCCAAGGCAGGTGGGCCAAGGCAAAGCCTGTGTCAGCCAAGGCTGAGGAGAGGAGAGAGTAGGGGCCAAGGCAAGCCTGTTAGAGTGGGCCAAGTGGTGCCAAGGCAGGTGTCAGTGGGCCAAGGCAGGTGTCCCTGAGGAGAGTGAGTAGGACAAAGCCTGTTAGAGTCAGTGGGCCAAGGCAGGTGTCGCCCTGAGGAGAGAGAGAGCCTGTTAGGCCAAGCCTGTTGTTAGAGTCAGTGGGCCAAGGCAGGTGTCGCCCTGAGGAGAGAGAGGCCGAAGCCTGTTAGAGTCAGTGGGCCAAGGCTGTTGAGGAGTCAGTGGGCCAAGGCAGGTGTCGCCCTGAGGAGAGAGAGAGTAGGCCGAAGCCTGTTAGAGTCAGTGGGCCAAGGCAGGTGTCGCCCTGAGGAGAGAGAGTAGGCCGAAGCCTGTTAGAGTCAGTGGGCCAAGGCAGGTGTCGCCCTGAGGAGAGAGAGAGTAGGCCGAAGCCTGTTAGAGTCAGTGGGCCAAGGCAGGTGTCGCCCTGAGGAGAGAGAGAGTAGGCCGAAGCCTGTTAGAGTCAGTGGGCCAAGGCAGGTGTCGCCCTGAGGAGAGAGAGAGTAGGTCAAAGCCTGTTAGAGTCAGTGGGCCAAGGCAGGTGTCGCCCTGAGGAGAGAGAGAGTAGGCCGAAGCCTGTTAGAGTCAGTGGGCCAAGGCAGGTGTCGCCCTGAAGGAGAGAGCCTGTTAGAGTCAGTGGGCCAAGGCAGGTGTAAGCCCTGAGGAGAGTAGGCAGTTAGTGTCGCCCTGAGGAGAGAGAGTTTAGGCCGTAGCCTGTTAGAGTCAGTGGGCCATGTCGGGTGTCGCCCTGATGAGAGAGAGTAGGCCAAGCCTGTTAGGTCAGTGGGCCTGTTGAGAGAGAGAGTAGGCCAAGCCAGTGGAGTCCCAAGGCAGGTGTCGCCTGAGGAGAGAGAGTAGGCCGAAGCCTGTTAGAGTCAGTGGGCCAAGGCAGGTGTCGCCCTGAGGAGAGAGAGAGTAGGTCAAAGCCTGTTAGAGTCAGTGGGCCAAGGCAGGTGTCGCCCTGAGGAGAGAGAGAGAGTGTAGGTCAAAGCCTGTTAGAGTCAGTGGGCCAAGGCAGGTGTCGCCCTGAGGAGAGAGAGAGTAGGCCGAAGCCTGTTAGAGTCAGTGGGCCAAGGCAGGTGTCGCCCTGAGGAGAGAGAGAGTAGGCCGAAGCCTGTTAGAGTCAGTGGGCCAAGGCAGGTGTCGCCCTGAGGAGAGAGAGAGAGCCTGGGCAAAGCCTGTTAGAGTCAGTGGGCCAAGGCAGGTGTCGCCCTGAGGAGAGAGAGAGTAGGCCAGAAGCCTGTTAGAGTCAGTGGGCCAAGGCAGGTGTCGCCCTGAGGAGAGAGAGCCTGTTAGAGAGTAGGCCAAGGCAGGTGTCGCCTGTTAGAGTCAGTGGGCCAAGGCAGGTGTCGCCCTGAGGAGAGAGAGAGTAGGCCCTGAAGCCTGTTAGAGTCATTGGGCCAAGGCAGGTGTCGCCCTGAGGAGAGAGAGAGTAGGCCGAGCCTAGCCGAAGCCTGTTAGAGTCAGTGGGCCAAGGCAGGTGTCGCCCTGAGGAGAGAGAGTAGGCCGAAGCCTGTTAGAGTCAGTGGGCCAAGGCAGGTGTCGCCCTGAGGAGAGAGAGAGTAGGCCGAAGCCTGTTAGAGTCAGTGGGCCAAGGCAGGTGTCGCCCTGAGGAGAGAGAGAGTAGGCCGAAGCCTGTTAGAGTCATTGGGCCAAGGCAGGTGTCGCCCTGAGGAGAGAGAGAGAGTAGGCGCCCTGAGGAGGAGAGAGAGTAGGCCGAAGCCTGTTAGAGTCAGTGGGCCAAGGCAGGTGTCGCCCTGAGGAGAGAGAGAGTAGGCCGAAGCCTGTTAGAGTCAGTGGGCCAAGGCAGGTGTCGCCCTGAGGAGAGAGAGAGTAGGCCGAAGCCTGTTAGAGTCAGTGGGCCAAGGCAGGTGTCGCCCTGAGGAGAGAGAGAGTAGGCGAAGCCTGTTAGAGTCAGTGGGCCAAGGCAGGTGTCGCCCTGAGGAGAGAGAGAGTAGGCCGAAGCCTGTTAGAGTCAGTGGGCCAAGGCAGGTGTCGCCCTGAGGAGAGAGAGAGTAGGCCGAAGCCTGTTAGAGTCAGTGGGCCAAGGCAGGTGTCGCCCTGAGGAGAGAGAGAGTAGGCCGAAGCCTGTTAGAGTCAGTGGGCCAAGGCAGGTGTCGCCCTGAGGAGAGAGAGTAGGCCCAAGAAGCCTGTTAGAGTCAGTGGGCCAAGGCAGGTGTCGCCCTGAGGAGAGAGAGAGTAGGCCGAAGCCTGTTAGAGTCAGTGGGCCAAGGCAGGTGTCGCCCTGAGGAGAGACTGTGTTAGGCCGAAGCCTGTTAGAGTCATTGGGCCAAGGCAGGTGTCGCCCTGAGGAGAGAGAGAGTAGGCCGAAGCCTGTTAGAGTCAGTGGGCCAAGGCAGGTGTCGCCCTGGGGAGAGAGAGTGTTGTGAATCAGCCTACAGTTACTACAGGCATGGAGGAAGGTGCTGAGGCAGTAACATCAAGCAGCAGCTCAGTTTGGGGCGCGGCTCTGGATGATCAGGGTCCTACAGCTGGGGTAAAGAGAGCGGCTAATGCCTCAAGCCTTGACTCAGACAGAGAACAGAGGAGAAAGATTCAGCATCCACTTAGGGATCCTTTGGAGTCTGATACATTTGAAGGGTTTCCAGGGAATGCAGAATTACAGTCAGAAGAAAGTGATACAGACCTAGATTCGGCATTGGTGCAGGAAGTGCGAGATGTATGCAATGCGGACTCGGGGGACAGCACATTTCTGGGGTTTCGGACGGATCGGGACTGGCCATCTTCTCATTCAGAAGCCGAGGGGGTGCCTTTAAGCCAAGAAGAGCTTTGGCTGGCTTGGAGATCTGGGCATGGTGCAACAGCTGCAGGGAATGGGCATGCTGCTGCTGTGGAGCAGGGCGGGGTCTCTGATGACTCTGATTGATAGTGCTATAAAAGAAGTGAGTATTTGGCTTGAACCCCACGGTGGTCAAGGAGTTGATATTCTGGTTCGTGTATCCTGTGTTTCCTGTATCTTGGTTCCTGGTTTCCAGATTACTCGTGAGTTATTGGGTTCTTTATTCACTTTGTTCCTTGGGAGAGCTGCTATGGCAGCTCTAGCTGATATTGGGAAAAGGTGGGGGGGGGGTTGGTATTCATGTCTGCTTTTTTGTTTAGCTGCTGCCGTGTACCTCTTGACCTTCGCTGTGACTGCTGTGAGTTTCCTGCTACAGAGTGTTTGGTATCGTATCACATGGAGGGAGGGAGGTGCTGGGTTTTATGGGGGCTGTGAATTATGTGTTTTCTGTATACTCGGCTCCTGTCGACTCTGGAGCGTCTCCTCCTTTCCTTCCTGCCCTATGACCCCTGGATTGATGTTGGACTACGCTTCATGGATATTCCTTTGACTGGACGCCGCAGAAGGACGTCTGCTGTTTGTTTTTGACCTCACAGCAGCATTTGAGACAGTCCTTTATGATCTTTTGACGCACCGCCTTGCCGTGGCCGGAGTGAGGGGGGCAGCCTTGAAATGGTTGTCCCCTTTCCTCCACAACCGGAAGCAGCGAGTGCAAAGGGGGGAATTGGCCCTGGAGGGATTCCCGCTACCTTGCAGGGTCCCCCAGGGAGCCATACTCTCCCCCTTGTTATTTAACATCTATATGCGACCACTCGCTCAACTGGTATGCAGCTTTGGGCTGGAGTGCCACCAGTACGCTGATGACACCCAGCTCATTCTGAGGATGGAGGGCAGGCCGGACTCCGTACCTGATAATTTCCATCTGTGCCTTGAGGCCGTTACTGGATGGCTGTGTGCCTGCAGGTTGAAGGTGAATCCAGCGAAGACGGAAATCCTATGGGTGGGTCGTCCGGGCGATGGGGAGATCCAGCTGCCGACCCTGGATGGCATGGCACTACTACGCCCGTCGTCGTCTGTAAAAAGCCTGGGTGTCCGTTTAGACCAGCGGTGGGCCATTATTTTTTTTCCAAAGTGCCACACGAGAGCCAAAAAATATTATGGAGGGGCGCACCTAAAGGCTGAACTTGTCACGACTCCCACAGATGGCAAAGACAACGCCAAGCTAGTAAAAATATATACAGTTTATTTTAACAAAACATAGCCTCAGTCCGGCGTTCCAAAAACCCACACCCAAAACCGAAAGCAAAATAGATAAGCCGTCCGTCTTCAGAAGAATCTTGAGCTGTAACTCGGCTTGCAGTCTGTGATGCAAAGACCCGTCCAGAGAAGGAAAGAAGGAGTGCTTCACATTCCAGGAGAGCAACACAGGAAATGGTCAAACAGGACGCGGCAGACAAGCTTGCTGGGAATCAAGAACCAGGACACGAACCCACAAAATCACAAGATACAGGAACCAGCAACCCACAGCAACACCTTGGCCGACCGCAGATTCCCAAATTCCCAAGCCTTACTGTTATACCCTTACAAATCAGAGTCATCAGACTCCCCACCCAAATCCGCCCTAGTGCCCTCAGCTGCAGCCCTGGGTGTGTTCCTCCAATTTTCCCACCTTTGCTCTGCAGTTAAAGGGCCCCAGTCCAATTCCACATTCCCACTAGGCCAACCACTATCACTGGAAAAACCAAAAAATGAACTTTCGCTGGACTCAGCATTTAACACATTCCTGACATCCTGCACCAGTGCTGAGTCCAGCTCAGTATCACTGTCTTCTGAGGGTAACTCCACGTCAAACCCCTCAAAAGTCTCATCACTGGTAGGCTCCCTAAGTATTTGTCGGACCTTCCTCCTATGTTCTGCCTCTTCCAAATGCTCATCACTTGCAGCCCTCTTTCTCCCAGCTGCAGGAGGCCCGCCCAAACCTCCCTCTTCCAAGGACATGTCTGACAAACTCTCCTCTTCCCAATTACTACCTGTAGCAACTACAGGCTCAGGTTGCTCAACCACAACAGAACTACATTCTAATCTACTTTATTTATTTAGTATATTTACTATATATTACACATCATTAATATTAATATATTAATATATCAAGAAATATTCATATATTATTAGTATTAATATCATAATTATTATATTATAGTATATATATAGACATTATAATATATTGAAATTATAACATATTATTTATTATATTATTATTATAAAATTATTGTATAATAATAATAAAAACCACTAAAATTCAATTAAATTCAACAAGACAAGGTGCGATCCAAGAAGGAGGCTGACATCCTCAAAGAGGAAGGATCCCAAGATGGAATGTCCCAATGGGCCCAGCCCAGAGGATGACAAAGCGGACCCAGCCGCCGCAGCAGCAGAGCAGAGCAGAGGACGATCGGAGGCTGCAGGCCTCCGCCCGCTCTCGCCCCCAGCCGTTCCATCAGAGGCGTTCCCGATCGGCTGATTGCCCTGCCACGGAGTGCCTGCCATCCCAGCTTTGGAGTGCCTGCCATCCCGGGATTGCAGATCAAGTCTTCCGGGTCACCAGGGTGATCAGTCGCCGCAGGTCGCTGACTGCTCCCGCTGCAGGCCCAGATCGCCTCCTGGGATGGCAGGCACTCCAAAGCCGCCACTCCTCCGATCGTTCTCCGGAGCAGCGGCTGTCTGCCGACGCAGGCCCCACAGCCCGCAATGGGATGGCGGCAGCAGCAGCCTTTCTTCTTGCAGAAATGTCCGTGTCCCCCCCCCCCACGCCCTTCTCCCCGGGCCAGTCAGAATCGGCCAGTGGGCCGCATCCGGCCTGTGGGCCACAAAATGCCCAGGTCTGTTTTAGACCCTCTGCTGTCAATGGAGGCTTAAATCTCCACTGTCAGCAGGACCGCATTCTTCCATCCGCGGCAGGCGAAGCGGCTGGCTCCCTATTTGTCCCGGAACAACTTGGCCTCGGTGCTCCAGGCTACGGTCATCTCAAGACTTGACTACTGTAATGCTCTTTACATTGGCCTTCCCTTGACTGCGACCCGGAGATTCATGCTAGTGCAGAACGCCGCAGCTCGTCTCCTCGCAGGGAAACCTGCGTATTGCCATGTAACACCTATTCTGTGAGACCTGCTCTGGTTGCCTATTGAACTCCGGATCACTTTCAAGGTGTTAGTTCTTCCTTTCAAGGCCTTGCATAGTCTGGGGCCAGTGTACCTAAGGGATCGCCTGTTCCCTTACAATCCCCCGAGGTCACTACGGTCAGAAGATCTGAATCTTCTTGTTATTCCTAGTGTCAGATCCTTTCATTTAACAGCAACCCGGCAGAGGGCATTCTCCATCATAGGTCCGGTCCTATGGAACTCCCTGCCGCCTGAAACTCGAGCTCTTCGAGATCTGAGCTCCTTTCGTAGAGCATGCAAAACCCACCTCTTCAGGCAATTCCTTAGGCTTCAGGCTTTTTGACAATTCCTTAAAAAAATTTTTTTATTTATTTTCAACAGTATTAAAATCAAAAAGCCAAAGTACAATAAAAAGAGTGGGAAAAGTAGGAAAATGAACCATATCAGACGGGAAAGATATCCCAGAGAAAGAGTAGAAAGAGAGGAAGTATGTGTGATCGTGGGAAACTTTGGGGTCAGCCTGATATGGCCAAGCCTCTTTTCCTCTAATATTACTTCTCAGAGCTGTTGAATCAGTCTTCCTATATTTTCCATCATTTTCATAAGTCATTCCTAGAGAGTAGCACGGGAGAGAGAGAGAGAAGAACAGAGAAAAACAAAATACTTATCTATGACTAGCTGACCCGGCCACGCTTCGCTGTGGCCGTTTCCATTCTTCCTGGTTTCTTTTCCTTCTCCCTCCTTCCATCTATCATTTTGTTTTCTCTCTTCCTTCCCTCCTGTTTTATTCCTTTATTCTGTCCTTCCATCCTTCTTTATTTTGTTTCCTGCAGCCATACTTGCATACATACACTGAGGTAGATGTTGCTCCCTCTCAAATCCATGGCCAGGTAATTTGGGGTGAGATGGTCCTCCCAAATTCATGGCCAGGAGATTTGCAGAGAGCAGCTGGGTGGTTCCCCGTCTGGACCAGAGAACGAGGACCCAGTGGCGAAACCTGGGGTCTTATATTCATTTTCCTATATTGCCCCCCTCATGCATGGCCAAAACTGACAGTTATTAATTTGATCCCATTCTTCTGTTATTACTCCTTTGTTTGAAGCCAATGGCATGTCGGCCACTCTCTGTTCATGCTTAGGTTTGTTCCGTACTTCTTCTCAAACTTGAGTGCTTTCCAAGGTAAAGGGAAACCCCGCTTCTCTCTGCCAAATCTTCAGGCCCTCCCCTACCAGCATGCATTGCAGATCTCCATGTTTCTCTGGCCTATCTAACACAACTTTGGTCCACATACTCCAGCCATACACATTCACGCATATCATGCTATCCTCACATATTAATGTGCCGTTGTTGCTCTTGCAGTTCCAGCGCTCTGGCTCTGTTCCTCTGGACATTCTGGCTATTTTCTCTGGTGTTAAGTACCATCTATAAATGATCTTAACCCAGTTTTCCCTACATTTATAGCAATATGAAATATTTACATCATTTCTCCATTTTTTTCCATTCCTCCAATTTGATGTTGCATCCAATGTTTCTCCCCCATTCACTCATATAACCCTTTACCTGGTCGTTACTATTTTCGTCCTTTAGTAGTATCTTGTAGATTTTGGAAACCATTTTTTCCTCACTTTTAATGAGGATGTCTTCTATTTCATTATTTTGTGCCTGGAAGCCTGTTCTTTTGTCTACTTTAAACTTTTCTCGTATTTGGAAATATGGGAACCACCCTATTTCGTAGCCTTCTTCCATCAATTGAGGTCTGGTCTTCGGCTCCCATCTGGTACCTACTTGTTGCATTAAATCTCTTTATGTTATCCATGTGCGGTCATCTAATAGTTTGATTTGAAACGCCTCTTTTGGAGATATCCATAAAGGAGGGTTTTTTAAAAATAAAATTTCTTTTTATATTTTCCCCAAACCTTCAATAGAGTTTTCCTAATGAAGTGATCCTTGAATTTTGTGTCTATTTTAACCTTATTGTACCAGGTGTAAGCATGAACACCGTACCTCGGATCGTGGCCCCCCAGATTTAACAGTTTCTCACCTGTTAGTTTAATCCAGTCTCTGAGCCAGACAAGGCAGTTTGCCTCATAGTATAGTTTCAGGTTGGGCAACCCTAGCCCGCCCCGTTCTTTTGAGTCTTGGAAGACCTTCAACCTGACCCTTGGTTTCTTTCCCTCCCAGATACATCTAGAAACATCCCGATTCCATGTGTCAAAATACGTTCCCCTTTCTACGATTGGGAGAGTTGTGAACAAGAAATTTATTTTTGGCAGCACCGTCATTTTGACTGTGGCAATTCTACCCAGAAAAGATGTTTTTAGCTTTGACCATTTTTCTAGGTCTTTTTCTAATTTCAGTCCATTTAACCTGATAATTGTTTTTAAAGAGTTGGGAGTCCTTAGGTGTTAAAGTCACTCCAAGGCATTTCACCTTATTAGTGATATTCATTCCGAACTCGGTTTGGAGTTCTTGTTTTCTTCACATGACATATTTTTCACCATTATGTGTGTTTTTCCTTTGTTTAATTTAAAGCCTGCCAATTTGCCAAATTTTTCTGTTTTCTCGAGCCATAATCCCAAAGTGTCTTTTGGGTCTTCGACTATCAACACTAAATCATCTGCGAAGGCCTGTAGCTTAATTTTTCCTTTCTTTACATTAATTCCCTTCCATTTGTCATCTTTCTCTTCCAGGATTAAAATAAACAGCCGGGGAGAAAGTGGACATCCCTATCTTACTCCTTTTTCTATTTTTATTTTCTCGGTTTTCTTTGGATTTATGATGATTTTTGCCTCTTGTTCTCTGTAAATTGCCTGAATTGCTTTTTTGAAATAGAAACCAACATCAATCTCGCTTAGCATTCGGAGTTTCGGAGTCAGGTGTTACCTGTACGCAGATGACGTCCAGATCTGTCACTCCTTCCCACCTGTCACCAAGGAGGCTGTCCAGACCTTGAACCGGTGCCTGGCCGCTGTGTCGGACTGGATGAGGGCTAGCAAATTGAAACTAAATCCAGACAAGACAGAGGTCCTCCTGGTCAGTCGCAAGGCCGAACAGGGCATAGCGTTACAGCCTGTGTTGGATGGGGTGACACTCCCCCTGAAGACGCAGGTTCGCAGCTTGGGAGTGATCCTGGACTCATCGCTGAGCCTGGAACCCCAGGTCTCGGCGGTGGCCGGGGGAGCTTTTGCACAGTTGAGACTCATGCGCCAGCTGCGCCCGTACCTTGGGAAGTCTGATCTGGCTACGGTCGTCCACGCTCTGGTCACATCCCGAATAGATTACTGCAACACACTCTACGTGGGGCTGCCTTTGAAGACAGTTCGGAAATTGCAATTAGTCCAGCGGGCGGCAGCCAGATTGCTAACGGGAGCTACATACAGGGAGCATACCACCCCCCTGTTGTGTCGGCTCCACTGGCTGCCTGTCCAATTCCGGGCTCAATTCAAAGTGCTGGTTTTGACCTTTAAAGCTCTATACGGTTCTGGCCCAGCTTACTTGTCCGAACGCATCAGCCGCTATGTCCCACCTCGTAATCTAAGATCATCCGAAGGGGGGGACCTGCTCTCGCTCCCGCCTACGTCTCAGATGAGGCTGGTGGGGACGAGGGAGAGGGCCTTCTCGGTGGTGGCTCCCCGCCTGTGGAATGCGCTTCCTATTGATGTACGATCCACCACATCCCTCCTGGCATTCAGGAAAAAAGTAAAATCCTGGCTGTGGGACCAGGCATTCGTACACCAGCACAAGGCAGCATTTTAGATTGGTTTTTAATGGAAGTGGGTGATTATGGCCAATGTTTTTATGGACTGAACATTGTTTTAATCCAGAGTGAATGTGTATGGTGCTAATGTAGTTGTATTTTAATGTATTTTAATGTATTTTAATTGTTGAAGGGTTTTGGGGTTTATATTGTTACTATGTGGGCATCGAATTGTGCCGTACTGTAAGCCGCTCTGAGTCCCCCCTCCCTCGGGGGTTGAGAAGAGCGGGGTAAAATCCCGAAATAAATAAATAAAATAAAGCTTCCAAAAATTCCCAGTTTGTTTTATCGAACGCTTTCTCAGCATCAAGGAATACCAGAGCGACCTCCCAGTCAATGTTTTTCCCGTAATACTCAATAGTGTCGATTATTGTTCGTATATTTGTTGTTAACTGTCTTTTCGGCTTTTGGCAATTCCTGAGTTTTAAATTTAACACTGTTTTACTCTGTGTTGTTGTTGTTCCTTGTAAACCGCCCTGAGCCTTTGGGAGTGACGGTATATAACATCAAAGAAATAAAAGAAAATGAAACTGTGAAGGACCAACATAAGAACATAAGAACATAAGAAGAGCCATGCTGAATCGGGCCTCAGCCCACCTAGTCCAGCATTCTGTGTCACACAGTGGCCCACTAGTTGTACACGGGGATCTCTAGCAGAAAGGAGGGCAAAACCCTCACCTGCTCCCGACCCCCCACAACCAGTACCCGGGGAAAATCCTGCCTGCCTCCATCAACACAGAGGTGGCACTTGGATGTCCGTTTCAGTAGCTACCGATTCCCTTGGTATCCATGAATCTGTCTAATCCTGCCTTGAAGCTGTCCAGGCTGACCGCTGTCACAACCTCTTCTGGAAGCGAGTTCCATAACCCAATGACCCTCTGGGTGAAGAAATATTTCCCTTTATTAGTCCTAACTTTCCTACCTTGGAGCTTTAGGGAGTGCCCCCTAGTCCTAGTGTTGTGTGACAGAGAAAATATTTTTTCTTTATTCACCTTTTCTATCCCATGCATGATTTTATACACTTCGATCAAGTCACCTCTTAAACGCCGTCTTTCAAGGCTGAAAAGACCAAGGCGTTGCAACCTGGTTTCGTAAGGGAGCCGCTCCATCCCTTGGATCATTCTTGTTGCCCTTTTCTGTACCTTTTCCAGTTCCGTTATATCCTTCTTAAGGTGCGGAGACCAGAATTGTACACAGTACTCCAGATGTGGCCTCACCATAGATTTGTAGAGGCAATACAACATTTGCTGACCTATTTTCGATTCCCTTCCTGATCATGCCAAGCATAGAATTTGCTTTTTTCACTGCTGCTGCGCACTGGGTTGACATCTTCATTGAGCTGTCCACCAAAACCCCAAGATCCCTTTCCTGGTTTGTCTCGGAAAGCTTTCACCCCATCAATTGGTAGGTGTAGTTGGGGTTCTTTGCCCCGATGTGCATGACTTTACACTTGTTTAGGTTAAAATGCATTTGCCACTTGGTTGCCCATTCACTCAATTTCGAGAGATCTTTCTGGAGCTCTTTACAATCATTTTCATTTTTAACTACCCTGAACAGTTTAGTGTCGTCTGCAAACTTTGCTACCTCAGAATTCACTCCTACATCCAGATCATTAATGAATAAATTAAATAGTAACGGACCCAAAACTGAACCTTGGGGTACGCCACTTCTCACCTCTTTCCACCCAGAGAAATGTCCGTTTATTACCACCCTTTGTTTCCTACAGTTTAGCCAGGTTCCAATCCAGGACAAGACCTGTCCTCTGATTCCATGGCTGAAGAGCTTATTTAGGAGCCTTTGGTGAGGGACTTTGTCAAAAGCCTTTTGAAAGTCAAGGTAAACAATATCGACTGGGTCCCCTTTGTCTATGTGTTTATTTACACCCTCAAAGAATTCTATCAAGTTAGTAAGACATGATTTGCCTTTGCAGAAACCATGTTGATTTTCCTTCAGCAATGCCTGTTCTTCTATGTACTTAGTAATTTTTTCTTTAATAATGGTTTCCATCACTTTGCCTGGAACTGAGGTTAGACTAACTGGCCTATAATTTCCTGGATCACCCCTGGATCCTTTCTTGAAGATCGGAGTTACATTTGCCTCCCTCCAGTCCTCGGGTACAGTGCCTGATCTTAGAGAAAGGTTAAATATTATATACTTAGAGAAAGGTTATATACCAATTGTATTCAAATGCCAGATCAAGATGAGCAGAAATGAAAACCAGCGCCATATCCAAAAGAGGGTCAGTTAAAGGTTTATTGGAAAAACAGAGAGGTTGGTGAAAAGCAATACATTAAAGCAGAGTATATATAATAATATTAATCATCATCGAAGTATAACAATCAACTCCAGAGCTATGGAGCCAACCTTAAAAGACAAAAGAATGAGACCAGAAACCCCATTACGGCCTGAAACCAGGTCTGTCAGAGATTCCGGTTTCCGCATTTTTACGCTTTCTAAACTTCCCACCTTTATTTATTTATTTATTTATTACTTTGGATTTCTTGGTCGCCCCATCCAAGTGGCTCGGGGCGACTCACAGTCATTAAAACGATTGCAATCGATAAAACATAGTAAAACAATAAAAACAATACAGGCACAGATTAAAACATGGTTGGCTGTAACAATTCCATCCACAGTTAGATCAGACAGTGGCGCCTGTCCGCTCCATGGAGTCATAGCCCTTAGCCATATCGTGGAGCCTTAGCATTGCTCCAACCCAAAAGCCTGTCTAAACAGGAGGGTTTTACAGGCCTTTCGAAAGGCCAGTAAAGTTGGCATCGCGCGAATGGCAGGAGGGAGAGCGTTCCATAACACCGGGGCGATAACGCTGAAAGCTCTCCTCCGAGTTGTAGTCAGGTGGAGGGCTGTATGACTTGGAACCATCAAAAGGTTCAATGATTCAGATCTCAGTGGTCTTGAAGGACTATATGGGGAGAGGCGGTCCCTTAGATACACCGGCCCCAGACCGTTCAAGGCCTTAAAGGTCAGAACCAGCACTTTGAAGGTGATCCGGTGCTCAATTGGGAGCCAGTGCAGTTCCCGCAGGACCGGCGTGATGTGGCAGCGAGATGGAAGGCCTGCCACCAGCCGAGCTGCGGCGTTCTGCACCAGCTTAAGCTTCCGGATCACCGACAGAGGAAGGCCAATGAAGAGAGCATTACAGTAGTCCAGTCTTGAGTTGACCGTGGCTTGGACCACTGTGGCTAGGTCGTGGCTAGACAAGTAGGGAGCCGGCTTCCCCGCCTGCCGGAGATGATGGAACGCTGTTCCGCTGACGGTGGAGATATGTTTCTCCATCGTCAGGTGGGAGTCAAGCGTGACTCCTAAGCTTTTAACCGATGGTGACGGGTGAAGAGTCGCCCCGTCCAGGGTTGGAAGCTGAATCTCACCCGTACCCGGACGGCCCAGCCACAGGATCTCCGTCTTAGCCAGATTCACCTTCAACCTACTGGCTCGCAGCCATCCAGTAACGGCGTCTAGGCAACGATGGAAATTATCGGGTATCTTTTTAAAGTAAAAAGCAGTATCACAAAAAAGCAATGTCGTAATGTATAATGCTGTAACAATACTGCTAACTAGCTCAGTACTACAACAAAGTACCAAACTAAACTAGAAATAAGCACACAAACAAAGCACACACCAACATAGGCACACACACGCAAACCACACGAGCAAACGGACATGGATCTAATTCTACAAACCTCGGACCCTCTACTCGTTAACTTTTATACCTTATTATCTTACTCCGTTTAGACAATCCTATAGAAGCACACTTCCGCTTTGGTTACCACACTTCTCATCCATAAATCTTACACGTGAGATATACTCCAACAATGGTTGTCATGAAAGAGGTCAAAGGCCTCTCCTTAATCCGCAGGGTCAGTTTCTCCCTCGATGCTCATTTGCGGGTCTTGACCACTCAGCTTCCTAGAGTTGGGAGGACGCCTTCCTTCTCTCTCTCTCTGAGGATACGGGAGTCTTGCTGCAATTATCATATATTTCAGGAATCTTTCGAATTTTCTTTCTAGATTATCCCGCATTCTTAAGAAAGAAAACTCTGGTGCAATTGTTGGTGTTAACCCTTCAAGGCCTTATATGGTCTAGGGCCTGTGTACTTGACGGACCGTCTCTCCCTGTATGTTCCCCAGAGATCACTATGAACATAACTTACTGGAAGTCCCTTCTGTCCGTACTTATCACCTGTCCTCTACCAGACAGAGAGCCTTTTCAGTGGCAGCCCCGACTCTTTGGAAAGCCCTGCCAGATGAGGGCCGGGCCCTTAGAGAGTTGCTTGCGTTCCGAAGAGTCTGCAAAACAACTGTAACTCGGTAGGCTTTAAATCTAAAGTGACCCAATTCAACTAGGTGTACTAGGGGTGACTGTTTGATTGTTGGTTTTGGAATTGGTTTATTGTTTTTAGTGTGTTTTATTGTTAATGTTGTCTTATGTAAACCGCGCCGAGCCTGTTGGGATGGAGCGGTATATAAAATCGAAGTAACAAATAAATAAACGTAACCTTAACAATTCCCTTCCAGGCATGTATATGGTTTCTCCCCAGTGTGGGTCCTTTGATGTGAACGTAGATGTCCACTCTGAGTGAAGCTCATTCCACACTCCGGGCATTTATAGGGTTTCTCTCCAGTGTGAGTTCTCTGATGTAAACGTAGACTTGAATTATGAGTGAAGCTCTGACCACACTCCAGGCATTTATATTTTTTCTCCCCAGTGTGAGTCCTTTCATGGGAACGTAGATGTCCACTCCGAGTGAAGCTCTGACCACACTCCAGGCATTTATAGGGTTTCTCCCCAGTGTGAATCCTTTGATGGGAACGTAGATTTCCACTCTGAGCGAAGCTCTTTCCACACACAAGACATGGATGGGGTTTCTCCCCAGTGTGAATCCTTTGATGGGAACGTAGATTTCCACTCTGAGCGAAGCTCTGTCCACACACAAGACATGGATGGGGTTTCTCCTCCATATTGAGAGTTCTGTATAGAGTTCACTGAAATATGGACGCTTGAACCTTTCCTTTTTCTTTCTCCTCAAAAGTGATCTCCAAAATCAGTACCGAGGGAGGATTTCTTCTTCTTCTTCTTATAGGATTCCTGTCATTGTTGCACTTTGGTTTCCCAACTCCTGAATATCCACTCGGTGCTGATGCTTCCTTTTCATGCCAGAGGTGACTTTACAGGGTCTTCATCGTCCTGGTCGAGAAAGAAGAAGCAAAGTAAACATTAAGCTGTCAATCTCCTTTACTTCCAAGATCATCACCCGTTCCCTTCGTGGCTCACGTTGACAATGGAAATGCCCAGAAATGGAGGCATGAGGGATGCCAAGGACACGCACGGAAACCAGCAAAGGTGAGCGCAGACTCATAAACAATAAGGGGTGGATTCAGAAGGGAGTAAGGAAAGGGGGAGGGAATGGAGAGAATGCGTGGTAGAAGGAAGGAAGGAATGGTGGAGGGAAGGAAAAATGGACCTTTGTCCAATACTAAAGAGGCACATTGGTTCCACTGCTGAACAGCTCTTACCGTCAGGAAGTTTATTTATTTACTTACTCAGTTTTGGATGCCGTCCTTCCCCGAGGGCTCAGGACAGCTACAGGGAATATAAAAACACACTTTCAAACAAAAGAAGGAATTAAACGCTTAACTAAAGAGAATAATCCTGTTTACAGCTGGTTAACCAGGTCAGGCCCCGAAAACCTGCCGGAAGAGAAACGTCTCGCACGCTCTGTGGAACTTGGTTAGATCTCTCAACGCTCGCACGTCTTCCGGCAGAGCGTCCCAAAGAGTTGGGGCTATGATCGAAAAGGCTCACCATCTTGTCGATGTCAGCCGAAATGGGCAGCGGCTAGGAATCGTCAGAAAATTCCGATTAATAGAACGCAGTGACCTCCGGGGCTGATATGGGGTGAGACGGCCCCTCAGGTACGTCGGCCGCTGACCATGTAAGGCCTTGAAGGTGATAAGCAGCACTTTGAAGGAGACCCGGTGCTCCACTGGAAGCCAGGGCAGCTGCTGCAATATTGGTGTCATGTGAGCTCTCACCGGCCTTCCGCTAAGAAGCCTAGCAGCTGCATTTTGCCCCAGCTTGAGCCTCCGGATCGCAACATAGGTAGGCCAATATAGAGGGCGTTGCAGTAGTCAATTCTCGAGGTGACCATGGCCTGGATCACTATAGCCAGATCCTCCCTGGTCAGATAGGGAGCCAGTCGCCTAGCTTGCCGGAGATGGAGAAAAGCCACTCTGCTGGCATTGGAAATCTGAGCCTCCATTGATAGCCGAGGGTCCAGCAGGACTCCCAAGCTCTTCACGGAGGACGACGGACACAGAGGTACGCCGTCTAGGGTAGGCAGCTGAGCAGCCCCTCCACCAGGGCGTCCCAACCACAAGATTTCCGTCTTTGCCGGCTTCGCCTTCAACCTGCTAGCACGCAGCAAACCAGTCACGGCTTCAAGGCAGCGTTGGAAATTGTTGGTATAGAGTCCGGCCATCCATTCGCGAGATGAGTCGAGTGTCATCGGCATACTGATCACACTCCAGCCCGTAGCTCCGAACCAGCTGAGCAAGAGGCCGCATATAGATGTTAAAGAGCAAGGGGGAGAGAATGGCCGCTCGGGGAATTCCACAAACAAGTGGAGACCTCTCGGAAACCAGGTCTCCCCTCTCCACTCGCTCTCCCCGACCGCGGAGGAAGGAGGACAACCATTTCAGGACTGTCCCCCAAACTCCAGCTACGGCGAGGCGGTGGGTCATTAGATCGTAATCGACCGTACCAAACGCTGCCGTTAGATCTAGTAGCACAAGCAGCGCTGATCCACCTCGGTCAAGTTGGCATCGGAGCTGATCTGCAATGGCCACGAGCACGGTCTCTCTCCCGTGCCCAATACGGAAGCCGGACTGGAAGGGGTCAAGCCAGGCTGTGTCCTCCAGAAACTGCTGCAGCTGCTCCGCTGCCGCTCTCTCAATTACCTTCCCCAGGAACGAAAGATTCGACACTGGGCGTGTTATTGCTTATATGCATGTTATATTGATTGTACTGTTTTTATTTGCTACTGTGTTGTTTTATTGATGTTGTCAGGAGCCGCAAGCTCATAGCTACCGATGCTCTGACCTTGGGCTCCCTTCCAGCAGATTAGACCCAGGTGCTAGGCCTGGGAACGTGGCCCAAGTCTGGGAACTGGCCGTTACAGCTTTCCTGCCGAAACTCAAGGGCGTCAACCCTGAGCCTGACTGACAGGGCTGTGAATGCAGTTGCTATAAAGGGGGTGCTTTGCTGTGAAGCTATCTTCGGCATTAAATGTCCTTTATGTCCTTTCTATAAAGTGGGTGGCAATTACCAGGAGCGCCCTGTGTGTGGACTCTGAGTTATTGGGAGTGGAGCCCTGACAGATGTGTTGTTGGGCTTGGCCTCACGTAAGCCGCCCCGAGTCCCCTTGGGGAGAGGGATGGTGGCGGCGGGGTATAAATGAAGTTTTATTACTATTTTTTCAGCAACGGACATAGCACCGCCTCTTTCAGCCTCTCTGGGAATGTTCCTTGCTCAAGGGAGCAGTTTACGATGTTCATCAGAGGGCCTCGTAACCCCTCCCGGCAGGCCTTGACCAGCCTTCTCTTCTGCAGGCTAAACATGCCCAGTTCTTAAAGCCGCTCCTCGTAGGGCTTGTTCTCCAGACCCTGGATCCCATGAGTCGCCCTCCCCTGGACACATTCCGGCTTGTCAACACCTCCCTTCAATTGCGGTACCCAGGATGGGACACAGTGTGATTCCAGGTGTGGCCTGACTAAGGCGGAATAGAGCATGGGGAGCATGACTTCCCTGGATCTAGGCACTAGACTCACAGGAACACCTCAGCAGGCGAGAGTCCAAAAGTGGCAGGCTGAAACCTGGAACCTGAACCCATGGCTGATACCAAATGGGAGACTCCGCCCTGGGCACACAGAAGAATGGGCGACTTGGAAGGCGCTGAACAGGCTGCGCTCTGGCACCACGAGACGCAGAGCCAACCTTGAGAAACGGGGCCACAAAGTGGAGTCCACGACCTGCGAGTGCGGAGAAGAGCAAACCACAGACCACCTACGACAATGCAGCCTGAGCCCTGCCACGTGCGCAAGGGAGGACCTTCTTGCAGCCACACCAGAGGCACTCCACGTGGCAGCTCCTGGTCAAAGGAAATCTAGCCTCAGGCCAAGTTTGTAACTTGCGTGTTTTTAAAAAATACATGACAACTGGACCCTTGGTTCGCCCGATACGAGAGAGAGAGTGGTTGTTTTTATAACTTCTATACACCTGTACTGTAGACACCTCCAAGGTCATGTGGCCACGGGCATGGCTGCATGGAGTGCCGTTACCTTCCAGCAAAAGCAGTACCTATTGATCTACTCACATTTGCATGTTGGCAGAAGTTGTGGCTAACAGCGGGCACTTACCCTGCTTCCCAGATTTGAACTGCCAATCTTTCAGTCAGCAAGTTCCGCAGCTCAGCGGTTTAACCTGCTGCGCCACCAGGGCCCCCCAATACTGATTTCTAAAATGGAGTCTCAGTCTGAAGGCAGGCGCCCTTGGGATGGGCCGGGAGACAGGTAAGGAAGCGCGGAACGCGCTCCCCTCCGAAGTCCGTGCCCTCCAGAGTCCGCTTGCTTTCCGGAAGGCCTGCAAGACAGTATTCTTCCAGCAGGCCTTCGGGCCTTAAAAACTCTTTGGCCTCTCCTGATATTAGTTGTAATTGTTCCTGTTTCAATCCATTTCATGGTTTTTAATATGATGTTGTAACTTGGTTTTTATATGTAAGTCGCCCCGAGCCGGCTGGGATTGGCGACGAATAAGTTTGAATAAGTAATAATAATAATAATAATAATATAACAAATAAATAGTCCCCGTAATTACTTCCAGGAGGGCAGATGACTTTTTCATGAGTTTTGCTTGGGGGCAAAAGTCTAGGGCAGGGGTGGGCAATTATTTTTTCCAAGGGGCCGCACGAGAGCCACAAAATATTATGGTGGGCCGCACCACTAGGCCGAACTACATCCTACATAATATCAATTGAATTTAACAATGTATACATTATATGAATGTCATGTTCATTTGTGAGATTAACATACCTCAAAAACCACGGGACAAATTGCTGCCACAAGACACCTACTAATTTTTTGAGTGGCCATCACTCAAAAAATTGATTTTGTCATTTGGGAGCTATAGTTGCTGGGAGTTATAGTTCACCTGCAATCAAAGAGCATTCTAAACTCCACCAGTGATGGAAGTAAACCAAATGTGGCACAGGACTCCATGACCAATAGGAAACACTAGAAGGGTTTGGTGGGCATTGACCTTGAGTTTGGGAGTTATAGCTCACCAACATCCAGAGAGCATCCAGAGAGCACTGTGGACTGAAACAATGTTGGATCAGGACAAAACCTGGCACGAATACTGAATATGCCCAAATGTAAACACTGGTGGAGTTTTGGGGAAATAGACATTTGGGAGTTGGAGTTGCTGGGATGTATAGTTCACTAAAGAACACAAGCAAAAGGAAGGGGTTTTTGGGGGGTAACACTGTGTATAAATCAGCTAAATTGCATCAAATATAATTGATTTGGCTGGACAGTATAATGATAACACCACTAGATGGCGACATAATGCATACTGTTCCATGATTGCATACACGCCAACCTTTGTATGTAGTAAGAAAATATATTTAATTTATATCCAGTCGAAACTGAAAACACGGTTTATCATAGGCACATCATATACATTATTACCACAAAAGCAATGGGGCATAATATATACACATTGGTAATTATCATTAATACGTCATGGAAATTGGTAATACATGTTTTGGTACCTGTGTACCTGGCATGTCTCCATGCGCCTCCCGCTTTCAAGTGGCTCCACAGTAAGGGCTGGATGCCGAGAAAGTAAGGGAAATTCCTCCTTTCCGGCAAGGGGAGCCTGGGACGGGAGGCGGCTACGTACGGAAGTCTCCCAAAAGGAGGCTCCGTAAGGAGTAAGAGCCCAGAAACACCGCACCAAAATGATTTAAGACGGGAAATACGTTGCGGGCATGTTATTGTGTATTCTGAGGCTACACGATCAAAAGTATACATCGAAGGGAAGGCTGCGCAGTTCTCCCCCTTTCCTCCCCCTCCAGCCGAGGAGGAGGAGGAGGGGGGGAGGAGGCTGGCAGGGCGAAGGCGAAGCCGGCGGGGCGCCCAACGCAAATGCCGCCTCAACTGGAGGGGCCGCTGATGCCGCCGCCGCCGCCTCCTCCTCCTCTTCTCCCCCCTCCCTCCCCTTCCAGCTGAGGAGGAGGAGGCGGCGGCGGAGGCAGCCCCGGAGGCCCTTCCAGCCGAGGCGGCCTTTGCGTTGGGCGCCCCGCCGGCTCCGCTTTCACCCTGCCGGCTTCCCAGCGTCCCTAGGCTCTTCCTACACAGGCGGAGGAGCCGGGGGGAGCCGGGAGGGCGAAGGCGGAGCCGGCGAGGCGCCCAACGCAAACGCCTCCTCGGCTGGAGGGGCCTCCGGGGCCGCCTCCTCCTTTTCCTCCTCCAAGGTGAGGGAAGGAAGTGGCGAAGGCAGGCAGGCCGCCCCCAAGGGGCGCCGCTCTGGCCTGACTGGGCCCCCAAGGAAGGCCCCTTCACGGACGGAGGGAGGGAGGGAGGGAAGGAAGCGCAGCCTCCGAGCATGGAAGGGCTCCCCGGGCCGGACAGAAGAGGCTGCCGGGCCAGATCCGGCCCGCGCTTTGCCCACCCCTGGTCTAGGGCCTCGGCACAGGTTGAACAGGTCGAAGGTTTCCTGGAATCTCAAAGGATCCATTAGCTTTGGAGGGTGGATCATATCAATAGGTCTTTCACTCCTGCAGGGGTCGGTTGTAGCCGTGATGCTCGCAGCACGGACCAGAAAGAGCTCTGCCTGGGAACAGTCCTCCCACAGGTCCGAGCTGAAAACGACACCAAGGACACGATCTGCCTCGTGCATAGATCCAGAAAGCAACTGGGACAGGCTCCAGGCTGCAGCTGACCAACTGGACTCCACTGACACACGGAAGTCCCCCGAAAGCAAAACCCTGGGCAAATCCAGCAATGCCTCTGAGACCGGACCCGTGAGGAGTCTCAGCCGGCAAGGTGAGGTCGGATTGAGCACCTTCCCCTCCTTCCTTTAGATGGGCGTAAGAGCCTCCCGCTGGCAGACCTCCCTCCGCCCTGCACAACTGGCATTGCCGCCCTGCCCCAGTTCCCACAAACATGGGATCAAAAACAAACAAGGCAAGGACAAACCACCAAAAACAACAAAAGGGGAACACAAGAAATACAGTGTACGCCTTTCAATGGGCGACCCCCAGGGGACGGCCAGGGGACGGCCAATGAGATGCCCCTGGGGAGCCCCCCCCCCCCAGTCCTTCAGGTGGCGCTATCACGGCCAGCTGCGTGCCAGGCCCAGAGCGACCAGTGTCCACCCCAGGAGCCTGCAGCGGGGCTGACGGGAAAACCATACGCAACATGGAACACATTAAAACGAGAGGAGTTCCATTAAGACTAGAAGGCCTGGCTGTTGTGGGTCAGGGTGGGCCTCGGGCAGAAGTTCTGGTGATGTGGCCCAGAAGGCAGGCCAAACAGCAAGCTGGGTGGGAGGAGCTCCATGGAGCAAAACCCCAGAGGTCAAGGTCAAGACCCAAAAGGGCCTGAACTGATTGGAGCTCAAGGAGAGGAAAGGCTGCAGGGGGGAGAGTAAGGGACAGGGCCTTTGGCCAAATGGGGGGGCCTGGGGGGCAGGAAAGAAAAGGCCTCGGGGGCGGGGGGCTATCTGTGGGCACTGCCCCTTACCTCACTCCCTCCGTCCCCCCCCATAAATTATGGCCATAGTTCAGCACGTGTCCAGAGTGCTACAGGATCCACGTCCACTTTCCTATGGAGAAGCATCTGTAGGGCAGGCCAGCAACACTGAAAGACCCCATGTTGGTAGTGTCAGCGGTGACCTCTTTCCCGCATCCCTTCGGCCTGGCCACCCTTCTGCATTTTCCCCTGATGTCGTTGTTATTGTACGTATATATAATACACACACGTTATGATGTATGGTATGTGAGAGCAACATTTTGCGATGGGCAAATTGGGGCTTTGCAGGAATTCTGCCATGGAAATTATTATTATTATTACTATTACTATTATCAACAGTATTTGTATTCTGCCCTTCTCCTCACCCTACCGCAGGGGACTCAGGGCGGATCATAATGCACATATACATGGCAAGCATTCAATGCCACAGACACACAACATATATAGACAGACACACAGAGGCTATTTAACTTTTCCAGATTCATGAGGGTTTGAATTGGGGCCACCGGGAAAGCGGTCCCTTCACCGTCCACGCTGAGTCCTTGAGGGAGTGCGCCCTCATTCTTCTGCATGCTGCTGGAAGGTTTTTATGGCGTTGTGAATGTCGTACTTGACAGGTGCAACTGCCTCTCGGGCTGCCAAGGTCGACAGCAAGCCAGGCTATTAATGGTTGGGAACTTACTGGCTTCGAACTCATGACCTTTCGGTCAGTGATTTGATGCAGCTGACTCCCAACCCGCTGCGCCACAGCCCGTGACCTCAGGAAGGAAGGAAGGAGATGCCACCTGGGCAGGAGGAGCCGCTTCCTGACTGTCGGGAGGGCCGCTCAGCAGGGGAACTCTCTCCCTCTCTCTCTCTCTCTGTGCTTTCCCCGGAGGGAGGGAGGGAGTGGGGGAGGCTTGGAAGCAGAGTCTGGGTGGCCCCCTGTCCGGGGGGCTTTGAAGGAAGGCTCGGAAGGGAGCCCTCGCCAAGTCCCCCTCCCACCGCCCACCCCCTTGCAGGCCTGGTGTGGGGCCCCCACTCACTCACTCACTCCCTCACTCCCACAGCGCCTACCTGATAGCTGGGCCCACCTGCTACGAGCTTTACGCAGATGCCGTGAAGGCGGTCGTGAATAAGGGGAGGGACCACGTGGTCGAGGGAGAGCGGCACACTGCGGAGGAGGGCAGGGATATACGTACTTGGTAGCTGAATGTGGCAGGAGGGTAGGGAGGAGGGGGTTAGGGTTGGGACAAGGTTGAAGGTAAGGGTTAGGGTCAATAATAAACGTTATTTATACTCCACCACCGTCTCCCGCCTACCTTCGTGACCGCATCTCCTACCACCAACCTGCACGATCGACCCCTGCGATCCTCCCTCCGGGGAGGCTCTCCTCTGGCCTTTATCACAGGCAAGACTTGTGGGCACGAGGGAGGGAGGGAGAGGGCCTTCTCCGCTGCGGCTCCCCGTCTTTGGAACTCACGACCTGGTGAGGTGAGGCAAGCCCCCTCCTTGGCAGGCCTCAAGGAAAACTTGCAAACCTGGCTTTCCCGGCGTGCTTTTGGGGAGTGACCCCCTACCCCACCGATAGAGTTGCCCCACCTACGATGCACTACGACCCCCCGTTCCGACCTCAAGGCCTGGCCCCGCTGTTCTACTTCCTCGGGCTCCCCTTCCTGACACACCTTCGGTTCCGACCTCCACCCGGGTGTTGCCGCTTTAGAATTCATTCTCAATGTACAGCGTATTCTCGCGCAAGCGGCTGCGGCAGATTACAGGAGGCCGCTTTCAGTTATTTAAAATCACCTCCCACTTAACCATCTCTATCAATATCAGCAGCGTGTAATGTTTACATAATCCAGAACATGAAGGTTATAAAGTGCAAAGTTGTCTTTGTGGCAATGTATTGAAATTCAACCACTTATCCCAGAACTCTAAGGGCATCATCCTATGGGCTCATGGACACCGCGTGCTACATGGACACTTGCCATAATCCCAAAGTGGAGGGCGCTGCCTTGGCCACAGGCGGTGTGTGTGTGTGTGTGTGTGTGTGTGTGGGATCTATACTAGAGTAATTAGCCTCTCACAAACATCACAGGAAAAGGTGCTAGTTGACGTTCAAGCCACAGTGACTGCTGGAGGAGGTCAGTGAGCTGGGGCTGCTGCTGCTGGCATCTCTTTGCCGCAAGGACGACCCGCCTTGCCACCGCTGCCTGGGGCTGAGGCCTGGGGGCGGAGAGGCCCCCGCCGACGGGCCACTGAGCCCACTTCGCCAGGGCCCATCTCGGGGCCGGGTGAGGAGAGCGGCGGGCACAGCAACCGCCACCAGCCCGCGACGAGAGGAGCAAGAGGAGGAAATACGAGCGGGAACCCGCATGGAGACCCGCGATGGCGCCCCGTTGGGAGAGGAGCCCATGCTTGCTGGGGAGAGCTTGCCCTCGGAAGGGAGGCCCCCGCCTAGGGGCGAGTCAGCTGCTGGGGCAGCCGCCGCTCCGCGGGGGTGCCGGGGGGAGATCCTGGGGCACCAGCCCCCCCTGAACTTGACGAACGGGGCGGGGGCCAGCGGAGCCAACATGGCGCCGGGCTTGGACCGCTCGGCGTCTTTGGCCACGCCCCCCATCCCCACCCCAATAGCTTCAGCCACGCCCCTCGCGGGCTGTAGGCTGGATCGACCGCCCCAGCTGGAGCCCCTGGATGCCTATGCGGTTCTGGCGAAGGCTCCCAGGGCAAGGCCCCGGCGACGGGCTTGCCTCCTGCTAGCGGCCCCTAAAACTCCGCCTGGACCACCATCTGTCCCGTCACCTCCCGGCGACCAGGGTAAGATCGGTGGCCCTGTTCATGGAGAGACAACTTTGGGGGTAGCCGACCCAGGGAGCAACACAGCGGGCAGACGCCTCCCCTTAGGGGTCCCAATCCCCGGAGGTGCCATGCAGAAAGAACTACAGGGCCGCCGGAGGAGGCGTTGTCGGAGGCCAGGGAGCACCAGACCCCTTCCCTTTGACCCCTCCAGACCCCCCGGACTCTCCGCACTCTCGGCTAGCTGCCTGAGAGGGAAGAAGCCCTTCTCCCCTGAGCCCAGGTCCAGGCGATTTTTTCGCTCCAGAACCTTTTGGCGCTCAGGTTTCGAGCGTCGCGACCTCCACCGGACACACCTGAGGCTGACGATTGACACTTCCTCAACATGTCTGGCCCCTTCCACCAGACTACGGGACGGAGGAAGCCGGTCCACCCTTTTTTCCTGTGGCCAGCTGAGGGAGTTCTCTTCAAGACCCCCCAGGCTTCCATCCTTTGATGGCTCGGTGGTGTCAGCTTAGGCTGGCCCCTGAACATTCCTGCCACATCCCGAGCCTTGTCTCTGTTCCCTTTTTCCCCTGCCCCCTTCTGAATGTTGTACTGTCTTGTTCGTCACCCATTGTTGTGTTATTCAGCTTGTGAACCGCTCCGAGCCCACGGGGAGTGGCGGTTATAGAAGTTCGAATAAATAATAATAAATAATAATAATAATTTAGTCAGCCTTAAAGCAGAACATCGGGGGACCTCGAATTACATCACGAACCTTCCCAAGAGTCTTGGGGAAGAACTCGTTATAATAGGATTTACTCATTTCTGAAAATCTGGGCCGCCGACACTCTCGACCCTGAGGTTCAATGCAAAGCTCTCACCTGTCCGTTCTTTTCTGTTTTTCCCCCTCCCCACTGAAAACTGATCACGGGGAGCGCTTTGGAGGGGGAAAGGGGGCTAAACTAGATTAACCCCAAATGGTGGGGGGTTGAGTTTTAAAGGCCATTTTAGTGTACTTACTGTGTTGTGATTTTGTTTTTACCATCCTGTTACTATTTAATCGTTTTTTAAATTGTCTAGTGTGGCGTGTTAGCGGTCTTGAGTTCCCATTATGCAGAAAGGCTGCATAATAATAAAGAGAATAATAATAATAATAATGAAGAAGTTGTTTCTGTTTTGATGGCAAATGGACAGTCAAATGTTAAATGTTCTAATAGTTTTTGGGTAGTAGATTCAGGTGCCTCTAGGCATTTAATCAAGGACAATGCTCTGATCAAAAATATACACGAAGCCTCCGTGTCTTCCATCACATTGGCTAATGGCAAGTGGGCAAATGTTATAGGATCAGGGTCTGTTTTTGTGAGAGGGTTGAGGGTGGAATTACAGGATGTTCTTTATGTTGATAGTCTCAAGTACAATATTTTGAGTGTTTCTACTTTGCTTAAATTGGGGTTCAATGTGTTGTTTGAACAAGACAGATGTGTCATAAGCAAACCAGGCATGTCTAAAATTGTGATAAAGGAACAAAATGGTTTATTTGTGTTCGAAGATAAACAAGTTGAAGTAGCTTGTGTTGAATCAGGGGAATGTCCTGGAAATGTGAGTCAACTTCATGACAAATGTGTGCATGTGTGGTATCGTAGATTGGGACACTTTAACTGGGATAGGCTTATTAAGTCTGCAAATAAGTGTGATTTAAAAGTGCCGAAATGTACAAAGTTCTTAGAATGCACAGTGTGCATGAAGTCCAAGATAAAGGCAGCATCTGTGGCTAGAGTCAGTGACAGAGTATCCGAAGGGATTTGGTCTTTAGTTCATATGGATCTCTGTGGACCTCTTAAAGAGTCCATTGGTGGCGCTCGTTATTTTCTTTTGATTGTTGACGATTTTTGAACCTTAACAATTCCCTTCCAGGCATGTCTATGGTTTCTCCCCAGTGTGGGTCCTTTGATGGGAACGTAGATGTCCGCTCTGAGTGAAGCTCATTCCACACTCCGGGCATTTATATGGTTTCTCCCCAGTGTGGGTCCTTTGATGTGAACGTAGACTTGAACTATGAGCGAAGCTCATTCCACACTCCAGGCATTTATGGGGTTTCTCCCCAGTGTGGATCCTTTGATGGGAACGTAGATTTGAACTCTGAGCGAAGCTCATTCCACACTCCAGGCATTTATAGGGTTTCTCCCCAGTGTGAATCCTAATATGTGAACGTAGAGCTCCACTCTGAGCGAAGCTTTGTCCACATTCCATGCATTTATAAGGTTTCTCTCCAGTGTGAGTTCTTTGATGTAAACGTAGACTTGAACTATGAGTGAAGCTCTGACCACACTCCAGGCATTTATAGGGTTTCTCCCCAGTGTGAATCCTTTGATGGGAACGCAGACTTCCACTCTGAGTGAAGCTCTGTCCACACTCTAGGCAGTTATAGGGTTTCTCCCCAGTGTGAGTCCTTTGATGGGAACGTAGATGTCCACTCTGAGCGAAGCTCTGTCCACACTCCAGGCATTTATAAGGTTTATCTCCAGTGTGAGTTCTCTGATGTAAACGTAGACTTGAACTATGAGTGAAGCTCTGTCCACACTCCAGGCATTTATAGGGTTTCTCCCCAGTGTGAGTCCTTTGATGGGAACGTAGATGTCCACTCCGAGTGAAGCTCTGACCACACTCCAGGCATTTATAGGGTTTCTCCCCAGTGTGAGTCTTTTGATGGGAACGTAGATTTCCACTCTGAGCGAAGCTCTGCCCACACACAAGACATGGATAGGGTTTCTCCTCCATATTGAGAGTTCTGTATAGAGTTCACTGAAATATGGACGCTTGAACCTTTCCTTTTTCTTTCTCCTCAAAAGTGATCTCCAAAATCAGCACCGAGAGAGGATTTCTTCTTCTTCTTCTTATAGGATTCCTGTCATTGTTGCACTTTGGTTTCCCAACTCCTGAATATCCACTCGGTGCTGATGCTTCCTTTTCATGCCAGAGGTGACTTTACAGGGTCTTCATTGTCCTGGTCGAGAAAGAAGAAGCAAAGTAAACATTAAGCTGTCAATCTCCTTTACTTTCAAGATCATCACCCGTTCCCTTCATGGCTCATGTTGACAATGGAAATCCCCAGAAATGGAGGCATGAGGGATGCCAAGGACACGCACGGAAACCAGCAAAGGTGAGCGCAGACTCATAAACAATAAGGGGTGGATTCAGAAGGGAATAAGGAAAGGGGGAGGGAATGGAGAGAATGCGTGGTAGAAGGAAGGAAGGACTGGTGGAGGGAAGGGAAAAATGGACCTTTGTCCAATACTAAAGAGGCACATTGGTTTTGTTGGCTTGGCCCAAAACATGGCTTAAGAAACATAAGACAGTCAGACCATAGACAAGGCATCATGTGTTACAGTGAGTGGTAGCAGGACCGTGTGTGTGTGTTGAAGAGAAACCTTATGGTGGAAATTACTATGTGCAGCTGGTAATGTAGGTCAACCAGCAACCTTGGAGCGCACCCGAGAGGGTAGACCCGTATGGGTTTTGAGAATGCGGTTCTGGAGAACTCTTTCCCTGAGGAGACCTATGCTCAAAGGCTCTGCTCGGAGGAGAGGTTGGAGAGAAGCCGTGAGGCTGCCCTCAAGGACGCGATGGTGAAGTCGCTGTTTGCTCAAGGCTTATGTTTTGCTTTCTCATTTGACTCAAGGCGAAGAGGCCTTATTTTGTGTTATTATGTAAGTTTCTGGCACTGTTTGTTGTTTTGTATGCAACATTACGAGTTTGTGTTTCATCTCTACTATGAGGAGTAAAGCTTTTTCTGTTCACTTCCACTCTTGCCTGTGTGTCTCGTGCATGGGACGTGGGTAACTCCGAATAACGGGTTTCCATGAATTACCAGACTAAGTTTGATATTAAGCGGTGCGTACAGTGATTCCTTTATCATTTCACGAACTCCCAGGTCCCCTTTCAGGCCCCCACAAGGGACACCAGGTCCGCTTCCTGTGCATCCCAAATCACAGAATCACAAAATCCTAGCGTTGGAAGAGACCTGCTGGTGGGCCATCGTCCAGTCCAACCCCCTTCTGCCAAGAAGCAGGAAAATCGCACTCAAACTCCCCCGACAGATGGCCATCCAGCCTCTGCTTCAAAGCCCCCAAATAAGGGGCCTCCACCTCACTCCGGGGCAGAGAGTTCCACTGCTGAACAGCTCTTACCGTCAGGAAGTTTATTTATTTATTTATTCAGTTTTGGTTGCCGTCCTTCCCCGAGGGCTCAGGACAGCTACAGGGAATATAAAAACAGCTCTCACCTGTCCGTTCTTTTCTGTTTTTTCTCCTCCCCACTGAAAACGGATCACGTGGAGCGCTTTGGAGGGGGAAAGGGGGCTAAACTATATTAACCCCAAATGGTGGGGGATTGAGTTTTAAAGGCCATTTTAGTGTATTTACTGTGTTGTAATTTTGTTTTTACCACACTGTTACTATTTAATCGTTTTTAAAATTGCCTGGTGTGGAGTGTTTGCGGTCTTGAGTTCCCATTATGCAGAAAGGCTGCATAATAATAAAGAGAATAATAATAATAATAATGATATCAAATAAATAAATAATAAATGAAATGCACGTAGCCAGTCACTTTCCAAAGGTACTGCACTCAATAAAATGGCTGCGGCAGGTTGGCGACATTGTAAATAGGATGAGCTCATGTAAACAATGGGAACTTCAAGGTGTGGTGCTCAACTCTTCTCCGGCACCTGGTTTCCTGGCTGGAGCCTGGCCGGGTGATTAATACTATCACAACAACTAAGTGATCATGAGGCGGGTTTTGGGTGTCATGAAAGAGCCGCAGGTTTTGGGGGATTTATTTCATGATCATTGGATTTCAATGCAAGGAATAGGGATGGACACGAAAGGCTCTTCGGCCACAGTGCCGACAGAGAGGCCTTGGCCGCACACACTTTGGGGTGCAAGGAGCCGTGTCTTTTTCTCAATACAAACACATTTAAGTACATCATACAAGCATCAAAGTAATGGAATTAATCTTAAGAAACGAAGTAAGTGGAAGCCCAGTGTGGATGCGTTTTAATTGACACAACACTCTTCAGCTGAAATACCTCTCAAGTTTGGAAGGTGGCCAAGGAAGCTTCGATCACATGTACAGATCTTGAGCTGCATTGTGTACACGTAAGGCTTGAAATCAAACATTTTCTTATGGTATACACCAGTGTTTCCCAACCAGTGTGCCGGGGCACACTAGTGTGCCGTGAGCGATCATCAGGTGTGCCGTGGGAAATTGGAACCTCCAGGAAGGGGGGGAGAGTCTAGTGTGTTGAAGTATAAAAACCCTAAGAAACCTACCTCGATAAAGGCACAAAATTACAACCACCCCCTCCCCACCCGTTGTCTACTTGGTCTCTCCCTCTCCATGCATTGGGAAGACCCGCCTCCCTTTCCCCAAGTAGAGACCTCCTCTTGCCTCCTGGGGGTTCTGTGTGGGAAGTTTGGCCCAGTTCTATCATTGGTGGGGTTCAGAATGCTCTTTGATTGTAAGGGAACTATAAATCCCAGCAACTACAACTCCCAAATGTCAAGGTCTATTTTCCCCAAACTCCATCTGTGTTCACATTTGGGCATATTGAGTATTCATGCCAAGTTTGGTCCCGATCCAACATTGTTTGAGTCCACAGTGCTCTCTGGATATAGGTGAACTACAACTCCAAAACTCAAGGTCAATGCCCACCAAACTCTTATAGCATTTTCTCTTGGTTATGGGAGTTCTGTGTGGGAAGTTTGTGTCTTTCTGCCATTCCTGCCAGGGTATCTATGTTGTGTTCATCGAAACAGGCCCAGGTTTCACACTGAGTGTATAAATACGTTTTAAAAACATATTAACTATATGTATGACTGTGTTAGAGTGACATTTTGGTTGGTGGTGTGCCCCAGGATTTTGAAAATGTGAAAACTGTGCCTTGGCTCAAAAAAGGTTGGGAAACACTGGTATACACGACACCGCACAAGCAGGAGCGTTCTCGGGGACAGGCGAGAGGAACAGTCGTCCCAGAGGTTGAGGAGGGGGCGGGACTGTTGACAAGTGAACAGTAGCAAGCATTGCAGCCGAGTGTTGTGAGTGTGTTTGCGTGCGTTCCCGTTTCTCTTTTCTTAAAAAAACCCTCACACCTCCCGACTCCCTTGGTTTAATTACAGGCTTCTTTGGCTACAGATTATAAACCCGTTTTTAAGTGTTCTATTATTTTCTTCTCCTTGTCTTATTTTCTAATCCCCTGGGTCAGTCGTTCTCAACCTGTCCTGGCCTACAACTCCCAGAAATCCCAGCCAGTTTACCAGCTGTTGGAGGCTAAAACATCCGGGGACCCACAGGCCGAGAACCGCTGGAAGCTCAATCATTACTTGTGGAGATCTCAAAAGCTGACGTGGTTATCTATACATCTACAGCAGGACTCCCTGATCCACGTACCTGGCTCATTCCAAAACATGCCCTCCCTTGACGTATTTGTGGGCCACCCTTGGTCCTCCAGCACAAACCTAAAGCATGGTTCAGGCCCTAGTATACATTAAAATGCACAGCTTGCTATTCCACAGTTCCAAGTCTCTAGGGAGGTCTGTGAACTTATCTAGGAAACCTCAAACAGACCACAAAAAGGGAACCGCGTATTTTTACTGAAAGGGCCATTGCTACCAATACTTTTATCAATGTTGTGATTAATTTGTGACTGTGATGGAAATCTGTGAGAAAGGAAGTATTTTGCCATTCCTGAGGCCCAGCGTGAAGCTTGAGCATGGCAGCAAGACAACCCCCAAAAACCCAAGGAAAAAAGGACACGTCGACATGTAACTCAAAACTGTAGCTTCAGTGCCAGCACATCATAATGTCTCTCAGCTTCACTGAAATGCTCCCGGTTTGGAATACGTGGTCAGAAAGGAGCACAATACACTTAGCCAAAGGTTAGGGTTCAGAGAAGGAAGGAAGGAAGGAAGGAAGGAAGGAAGGAAGGAAGGAAGGAAGGAAGGAGTGAGGGCAGAAGGGGAAAAGCACACAAGGAAACAGGAAAAGCCCTTTCTGAGCTGGGAAAGAGTCGGCTGAATGAACGAGGCATGAAGGACCTCTAGTACGACGTCTCAGAAGAGAGGGGGTGGGCCAGGGGGTTTCTGGCATGTAGTCCGAACACCTGGCAGCAGGCTCACAATGACCCACCTGTGGCCCATGGCCTGCTTTCAACGGGCTTCACGTTTCTAGGAAGAGCAACCCACCCCTCTTTCAACCATCCATTGGGAGGGAGGGAGGGGGGGGAGAGAACATACAAGAGGCCCACCACCCGCTGCCACCTCCAGCTCCTTCTCACATAGACACACATACACGCACTCCCTCCCTCCCTCCCCAACGCTGGAGGGCCAGGGACTGGGCTAAACCAGAAGCAGCTGGTCTTCTGCCGGGGGCGGGCGCTGATGAACTGTGGGCACATCTGAAGGCGGGAGGGCGCCCGTGTCGGAGCAGCATTCACTCTCAAGTGGAAGCACCACCGCTTTCAAACCTCCGTGAAATCAATTAGGCTTATTTCTGAATAGGAATCAATACGATTGGGCAGCAGAATTCATGGCCACTGGCCAGGCTGAAGGGAGAATTGGTTTGCTAATTAATAGCAGTATACTTAGGGCACTTTTTCATTAATTGGCTAATGGCATCGTTGGTACAAATGAATAATTGCAAAGGATTAACCTGAAACTCCAGGAATATCCTAATTACACGTCCTGGGACTGGTGAGCACCGTGACCTGAATGCCCTCTTGACCTTGACATGACCTGGTAAAGCGTTGTTGTTGTTGTTGTTACCTGCCTGACACGGGGGGGGGGGGGGGCGCGGGGCGGGTCACGTGGGGCCTCCCCCCCCCCAAGGTGTGCCATGCAGTAAAAATACAACACAACAGAATACCTAAAGCCACCAAACAGAACAGGCCATGCAAAACAACACAATAAGAGCCAAACAAAGAGGGCGGAGGTTCCTTTAAGGCTTGCAGGGGTGCTCATTAGGTAGATCGGGATCTACTGGTAGATCTCTAAGGGCCTCCTGGTAGATCGCAGGCAGATCGCAGGCACAGTGTGTATGGCTCCCATGCCATTTGTGAGGAATGCTCAGGGGCTGATTGTGCTCACATTGAGTTGAATTCAGTCTTAAAATGTATTATATGGCTCCCACTGAAATACATTTCCTAATATTTCACTTTTATGGCTCTCTGAGTCGTGGGGAGGGAGATCTTTGGGAGTTGGTTGCTTTAAGAGTAGCTCGCATGCTGGAAAAGTGTGAGCACCCCTGGTTTAGGGCTTTGTAGGCAATCACCTGCACCTTGAATTGGGCCCGGAAAGTCAACGGCAGCCAGTGGCGCTCTTTGAACAGGGGGGTCGACCACTCCCTGTAACCTGCCCCGGTTATTAATCTGGCAGCCGAGCGTTGGACAAGTTGGAGTTTCCGGGCCGTCTTCAAGGGAAGCCCAACGTAGAACGCATTGCAGTAGTCCCATCTAGAGGTAATCAAGGCATGGACCACCATGGTCAAGTCAGACTTCACGAGGTACGGTCGCAGTTGGCGCACGGGTTTTAACTGTGTGAAGCCTCTCCCAGCCACCGCCGACACCTGCGCATCAAGCGTCAGTGCGGAGTCCAAGAGGACCCCCAGACTGCGGACCTGTGACTTCAGGGGGAGTGTCACCCCGTCCAGCTCAGGTTGCCACTCAATACCATAATACAATAGGGAGGGGGGGGGGGTTGCAAATAGCAACACACACAATGAACCAACAGGTTATGCGGTATCAAAAGAGTAACTATAATTCAGATACAGATATAAATCTAAACATCAATAACAACAATAATTCATCGCCCAGGAGGGGCTCCTACCCTTGGCGCGGATTATCAAAGGTGAGAAAGTTCAGTCAATAGTAATAGGGATTTTAGGGTAGAAGTCTAGGGGATGGGGTGAAAAAACGCCCAAAGATGACAAGGATGGCAAGGAAAGTGGAGTTAGGGTGCAGCGGTGGTTCCCATAGAACGAGGTGTAGTAGTAGCAGCAGTCCGATTTGGCTGGAACCGATCCGGTTTAGTAGGCCGACGAGATGAACTCTGTCTGATGGCACCAACTCTCGTTTCGACCCATCTCAAACGGGGTCTTTATCAAGGCCAATATGCTTAGATGGTATTTATTCTCTCCCTTTGAAACCGCACTTTGCTTCGGCCACTGATCTTATCATGGATGTATGACCTTACCTCCATGATCTTGGTATGTAATTTGTAATTATTATGTACTATTGTATAATACCTTTAGATGCTGTTGTATTTGAATGAGATGATTTATTGTCACATGTGTATTTTCTATGGGGTTGTTTTGGATCATGTTGCTACCATGTATTATTATGTGATTTTACAGAAAACGCACCCTGCTTATATATCTATACAAGGAGTTAATTCGTACTTCTGGCCTTGATAAAGACCCCGTTTGAGATGGGTCGAAACGAGAGTCAGGAGAGAGTGCTGCTCCAGGAACATGGCCGGGCAGCCCAGAGGACACACAGCAACCCCTTGAGTCCAGCCGTGACACCCGCCACAACAACACATTACATGTAATTTCACATCTGGTGCTCCAGGTCCGCCTCTTTTCTACCACTTTGGAGAAGCTTAGGCGTCACCCAGTCCCAGGCACAAGCGGTGGCGCGCTCAACTTCCTCGCACAACAGCTCGCCAAGCCCACCTGCACCAAGTGCAAACCCACGACTCTCCTGGAACACAGGACCCAAGAACCCGGGTACCAGATTGGGACCCTTGAGATCATTAAGGAACTCCAGCTCTCTTGGGTTCTGCACAACACACTGCTCTAGGCACACACTTCCTTCCTTCCTCGGGGGATCCCTCGTAGCTCGGGGATGGTTGTCTTCCAGGCGCGGTGTCTCGGTGGTGGGTCCATAGGTGGCTGTCCTTGCTCCACACTCTCCCACAGCGAGGGCATCCCTTTCCAGGTGGGAGGCGGTCCCGGTCAGGGTCGGCTTGATGTGCCTTCCTCTTGGCACGTTTCTCCCTTTCACCCTCCATTCCTGCCTCCTTGAATTCTGCAGCACTGCTACTCACAGCGACCTCCAGCTAGAGCGCACAAGTACCAGGGCTTCCCAGTGTCTATGCCAGTTTTTGAGGTTGGCGTTGATCCCATCTTTCAATCCCTTCTCCTGTTCACCAAAATTCTGTTTTCCGTTCTTGAGTTCGGAGTAGAGCAACTGCTTTGGGAGACGGTGAAGTACCGTCCCAACCCGCCTCAGACCTTTTCTACCCCTACCCTGGGAACCATCCCTTCACCCCGGTCTCACGGGGAGGTGCGGATCCCCTGGGAACAGCCTTATCTCCCTGCTCCCAGCCGGCCAGCTGGGGATTGTTATGGCTAAGGCGCTGGTCAGGATTCGGATCCCATCAGCCTTGCTGATGGCCGTGGGCATCGATCCCTGACAATAATGCATAACAATGTCGCATTCAGTGCAATGCTGTGAAAAGCATGCTACCCCAAGGTTCAGTTTTGGGTCCGTTACTTTTTAATTTATTCATTAATGACCTGGATGTAGGAGTAAATTCTGAGGTAGCAAAGTTTGCAGACGACACTAAATTGTTCAGGGTAGTTAAAAATGAAACTGATTGTAAAGAGCTCCAGAAAGATCTCTCGAAATTGAGTGAATGGGCAACAAAGTGGCAAATGCATTTTAACCTAAACAAGTGTAAAGTCATGCACATCGGGGCAAAGAACCCCAACTACACCTACCAATTGATGGGGTCAAAGCTTTCCGAGACAAACCAGGAAAGGGATCTTGGGGTCTTGGTGGACAGCTCAATGAAGATGTCAACCCAGTGCGCAGCAGCAGTGAAAAAAGCCAATTCTATGCTTGGCATGATCAGGAAGGGAATCGAAAATAGGTCGGCAAATGTTGTATTGCCTCTCTACAAATCTATGGTGAGGCCACATCTGGAGTACTGTGTACAATTCTGGTCTCCGCACCTCAAGAAGGATATAACGGAACTGGAAAAGGTACAAAGAAGGGCAACAAGAATGATCCAAGGGATGGAGCAGCTCCCTTACGAAAACCAGGTTGCAACGCCTTGGTCTTTTCAGCCTTGAAAGACGGCGTCTAAGAGGTGACTTGATCGAAGTGTATAAAATCATGCATGGGATAGAAAGGTGAATAGAGAAAAAATATTTTCTCTGTCACACAACACTAGGACTAGGGGCACTCCTGAAGCTCCAAGGTAGGAAAGTTAGGACTAATAAAGGGAAATATTTCTTCACCCAGAGGGTCATTGGGTTATGGAACTCACTTCCAGAGGAGGTTGTGACAGCGGTCAGCCTGGACAGCTTCAAGGCAGGATTAGACAGATTCATGGATACCAAGGGAATCAGTAGTTACTGAAACGGACATCCAAGTGCCACCTCTGTGTTGATGGAGGCAGGCAGGATTTTCCCGGGTCCTGGTTGTGGGGGGTCGGGAGCAGGTCAGGGTTTTGCCCTCCTTTCTGCTAGAGATCCCTGCGTACAACTAGTGGGCCGCTGTGTGACACAGAATGCTGGACTAGATGGGCTCAGGCCCGATTCAGCATGGCTCTTCTTATGTTCTTATGTTCTTATAGATCGCAATGCAACGCAGGCATAATCCCCAAATGGTACTCGAAAGTTAAATACAACAATGAAGCATAATGAGCCCAAACACGCTGGTGAGGGCTAAAACGACGCACATACAGAGTCCAAATAACCCTGTAGAAGGTCCGGAGCCATATGACTCACGGGCTGAAGACTGAGTCCTTGGGGGAGCCTTGGTGGACGGAAGAGCTGGCACAACGCCAGCCTAGTCGGGAGGCTTCTCTCATGCCCCCGGTCCCGGCCCTCAAACACCCTCGGCTTCATTTGGAAGAATGCTGCACGCGCAGAGCTCAGGCGGTGTTGTATTTTGGCGTCCATGTTGACTGTGGTGGGGAGGGGGCTTCCGAGGGAGCGGAAAGGGTCCACATTGAGCTGTATCTCTGGCGTTGGAGAGGGATTGCCGGGGACTTCTGCTGGAAGAGCACTTGGGTTTTCTCCATGTTCAAGGACAGGCCGAGCTTCTCGTCTGCTTCTGCGAAGGTGTTCAGAGTGGCTTGTGGGTCTTCTCCTGAATGCGCACAGACGTCACTGTCATCAGCATAACAGATGTCGTTCCAACCTTGGGTTTCGGCCTTCGGTCTGCTGAGGTTCAATAGCTTGCCTTCGGTCCGAGAGATGGTTTCCACTCCGGTGACAAGGTGAAGTCTCATAGCGATGAAGGTGAACGGATCTCACCGTCAGGAAGGACTTCCTCGTGTTCAGGTGGAATCTCCTCTCTTGCAGTTTGAAGCCACGGCTCCCTTGTGTCCTAGTCTCCAGGGCAGCAGAAAACAAGTGTGCTCCCCCCTCCTCCCTATGGCTTCCCCTCACGTATTCATCCTTGGCCCTCATCGTGTCTCCTCTCCGTCTTCTCTTCCGCAGGCTAAACGTGCCCAGCTCTTTCGGCTGCTCCTCATAGGGCTTGTTCTCCAACCCTTGAGCATTTGAGTTTCCATCCTCTGGACACATTCCAGCTTAGAGTCAACCTCTCCCTTCAGTTTCAGTGCCCAGAATGGGACACCGTGTGATTCCAAGTGTGGTCTAGCCAAGGCAGAACAGAGCATAAGGAACTTGTGCACCAGCTGCGCCCGTTCCTTGGGAAGTATGACCAGGCTATGGTGGTCCACGCTCTGGTAACATCCCGTATAGACTACTGCAACGCTCTCTACGTGGGGCTGCCTTTGAAGACTGTCCAGAAGCTTTAAATGGTCCAACAAATTGCAGCCAGGTTGCTACCAGGAGAGGCGGCACTCAGTGAATACACAACCCCTCTGTTGGGCCAGCTCCACTGGTTGCCAGTCTGCTACTGGGCACAATTCAAAGTGCTGGCTTTCGGCTATAAAGCCCTGAACGGTTCTGGCCCAGCTTCCCTGTATCTCTCCCTACGAAACGTCTAGGAATTGAAGATTGTCTGGTGTGTTTGGTGTGGACGAGATACAGGGCCGTCTCAGTGGTGGCCCCTCTTTCAGCTGTGGAACTCACTGCGCAGGAATATTAAATCAGCCCCCTCCCTCCTGACATTTCGGAAAAGATTGAAAACCTGGCTCTTTCCGCAAGCCTTCGGAGCTTCAGCGTGACCAGATAAACACAACAGAGCAGAGAGAGCCTTACATGTGTGTGTGGGGGGGGGGGAGGGGGGAGGGAGAAGGGTCTGGTCAGGGCAAAAGGCAAGGCCCCTCTCGACCTACTGTACTCACAGACACCCCCCCCCACACACACACACACAATCCCTAATAGACACCCAGCTCTGAGCCCGGCCTTCTGTGCTGGGAGAGAGGGAGGGGCCACTGCCAGGTCCATGGGCTCCATCATGCACCCCATGCGCCGGCTGGGAATGCTGCCTTCTTTGGGGACTACAACGCCCAGCACCTTGTGCCGGTGGCAGGACTGAAGACCGACAGGTCACAGGTTCAAATCCAGGGAGAGGACAGGTGAGCTTCCTCTGTTAGCTCCGGCTCCCCATGCAAAGGGGGCGTGAGAGAAGCCTCCCTCCCTCCCACAAGGATGGACAACAGGTTAAACATGAGCCAGGAATGTGATGTGGCAGCCAAGTCAGCCAATGGGATTTTGGCCTGCACCAACAGGAGGGCGACTCAAAGGATTAAGGGTCTGGAAAACAAGCCCTATGAGGAGCGGCTGAAAGAGCTGGGCATGTTTAGCCTGAAGAAGAGAAGGCGGGGAGGAGGCATGTTAGCCATCTATAAGTATGTGAGGGGAAGTCAAGGGAGGCGGGAGCAAGCTTCTTTTCTGCTGCCCTGGAGACGAGGACGCAATGGAGCCATGGCTTCAAAGTACAGGAAAGAAAGGAGATTCCGCCTGAACATGAGGAAGAACTTCCCGACTGTGGGAGCTGTTCAGCAGTGGAACTCTCTGCCCAGGAGGGAGGGTAGTGGAGGCTCCTTCTTTGGAAGCTTTTAAACAGAGGCCGGATGGCCATCTGTCAGGGGGGCTTGGAACACAATTTCCCTGCTTCTTGGCCGAAGGGGGTTGGACGGGGTGGCCCACGTGGTCTCTCCCAACCCTGGGACTCTATGTATTATACCATTATTCTATTATTAGTAATCTTACACGTAACATAAATTGTGCTGCCGCACGCTGGACCCGTAGAATGGCTGTTTCTAGGACGCGGCCTCTGTCTGCCCAACGGGACGCCGGGTGCCTCCGCTGGAAGGGCCCCTTCGTTTCCCCCATGAGAAAGCCCTTCGAGGCTTGAGATACGTTCAACAGAGTCCTTCATTTGGGCTTCACAAACCGGAAGGCTTCCAACAGGCGACTTTCTCAGTCGGCAGCCACAGGGCCGGCAAACTGGGCAAAGCGGGTCCTCTGACTCTTCCCTGGGCCATCTCCTTCCTCTCCCTTGCTGGCGTGAGTGAGGCCTCTCCTTCCGACTCCAAGCTGCGCTACGGATAGTCAGGTGACCAGGCTGTTGGGACTGTAGGCGATCCCTTCACAGAGAACTCTGTTTCCCAGCAAAGCTGTACGGTTGAGTGCCTTCTCCAAGTAGGAAGGGATAGGCGGCCTTACATCAAGACTGGCAGGAAAAAACACCCCCTCCCCCCCCCCCAAATCCTGGGGAGAGGGGCGGGCCTGCAACTCTAGGTTGATTGGCAGCCCTCTGGGCCCATAAAAGCAAGCCAAGGAAGCCACCCACGAAATACATGCAAGGGGACGCAAACTTGTAGAGCAACGAAGGGGAAACAGAGCCCTGTTGGCACTGCTGGGCCAGAACATCAAGATAACACTATAGTATACTACATATTGGTGTAACCTACCTGTGATAGTAAAGAAGGAGCCTGTGGGGGGAGCCGTGGGTTCTCCTGCTTCTGGGCCGAAGGGGGCGGGGCTGGACGGTGGCCCACCCGGTCTCTTCCCACTCGCGGATTCTACAGGAATACGGACATATTATTGGCACCGTACAGTATCCGCATTATAGGTTTCGATACTGTATTATATCGTTATAGTGTGAGACTATGAGTGCTACGACAGCTGCAGAAACAGAAGTGTCGCGTCTGTGTGTGGGAGTGGCATCAACTCAAAAAGCGCTGGAGGGATTGGGACACTCGGCGCCTGAGAGACCAGCGGGTGACCCTCACTCGTAACCCAAACAAAGAGCGGAATGGTAAACAAGGGAAAGCTCAGTGACGAAGAGAGGGAAAGAAAAAAGGGAAGTATAGAGAGAGGGAGAGCAAGAAAGGAAGAAAGGAAGGAGGAGAGGGAAAAGAAAAGAAAGAGGTGGAGAAAGAAGGAGGAAGGAGAGAAGGAAAGAAAAAAGGGAAAGAAGTATAGAGAGAAGGAGAGCAAGGAATGAACAAAAGGAAGCAGGAGAGAGAGAAGAAAAGAAAGAGGTGAAGGAAGGAAGGAGGAAGAAGAGGAGGAAAGAAAAAGGGAAGGAAGTATAGAGAGAAGGAGAGCAAGGAATGGATAAAGGAAGAAGAGAAATAGGGAGGGAAAGAGAGAAGGAAGGAAAGAGGTGAAGAAGGAAGGAAGGAGAGAAGGAAAGGAAAAAGGGAAGGAAGTCTAGAGAGAGGGATAGCAAGAAATGAATAAAGGCAGAAGAGAAAGAGGAAGGGAAAGAGAGAAGGAAGGAAAGAGGTGAAGAAGGAAGGAAGGAGGAAGAAGGGGAGGAGGAAAGAAAAAGGGAAGGAGTATACAGAGAAGGAGAGCAAGGAATGAACAAAAGGAAGCAGGAGAGAGAGAAGAAAAGGAAGAGGTGAAGGAAGGAAGAAGAGGAGGAGGAAAGAAAAAGGGAAGGAAATATAGAGAGAAGGAGAGCAAGGAATGAAGAAAGGAAGAAGAGAAAGAGGGAGGGAAAGAGAGAAGGAAGGAAAGAGGTGAAGAAGGAAGGAAGGAGGAAGAAGGGGAGGAGGAAAGAAAAAGGGAAGGAGTATAGAGAGAGCGAAGGAAGGAGAGCAAGAAATGGATAAAGGAAAGAGGACAGAAAGAGAGAGGAAAGGAAAGAGGTGGAGGAGGAAGGAGAGAAGGAAAGAGAAAGGGAAGGAAGTATAGAGAGAGAGAGGTGGAGGAGGAAGGAAGAGGTGGAGGAGGAAGGAAAGGAGGAGAGGAAAGGAGGAAAGGAAAAAGAAGTCAAGAGAGAGGGAAGGGAGGAGGGAGGCAGGACTAAAGGAGGAGGGTAAGGGCGGGGGCTCAGCCAGCGCAGCCTCCTCCAGGCAGAAGGAGAAGGAGGCCCCGTGGTGATGAGGGTCCCCACCGTGCCTCTCCCCTCCCGGCTTCCCCGCCTGCCTGCCTTCCCTGCGCCTCGCCACCCAAGCCGGGCCTCCTCCTGGGAGGGAGGGAGTGGGGGCTCCCGAGAAGGCGCCTCTCCCCGCCGCCCCCGCCTCCCCCTCCTCGGCCTGCCCTTGCTCACCGGGCTGCCCCCGCGGAAGGAAGGAGCTCGGCCGGAAGGCGAGAGGGCGGCAGGCCTGGGCGGCTTCTCTGCTCCCCGAAGAGGAGGAAGGCGGCAGGGGGAGTCTCCACGGCAACCGGGGGAAGGAGGGGCGGGGCCCGGCTGCCCTCCCGCGCCCTGATTGGCGGCACCGCCCTTCGCCCCGCCCCTCCCTCCCTCCCTCCCTTGGAAACGAGGCCAGAAGGGCGCCTGGGCCTCTCTCCCTGCGGAGGGAGGGAAGGGAGGGCGGGCTCCCGCCTGCGGGAAGCCGGCCTGGCCCTTGGTCCCCTCCTGCAGAACTCAACAGCCTTGTACCTTCAAAGACTGGCTGCTTGGGAAGGGATGGTTATTATTATTATTCCACTATAACAACAAGGAAACTTATTTGCCTGCCGCTCCCTCTCTTTAGAACTCAACAGCCTTGGACCTTCAAAGTCTGGCTGCTTGCGGCAGGAGGGAATCCTTGGTTGGGAAGGGATTATTGTTATTCTACTATCACAACAGCACAATCTCCATGTACCTGCCGCCGCCTCCCTCCCTGCCTCTCCCTCCCAAGGGGGGGGGGGGACTCCGGGCGCGCTTCCCAGGTCACATCACAACACACACCCAGCCAGCAACGTCACCAGAAGACAGGAGCACCACAAGGGGAGCGCACAGTGTCACGCTCACCGAGGCAACGAGTGACAACTTGCCCCCAGCAGGCCAGCGCCCTCCCTCCCTCCCTCCCTCCCTTCCTTCCTCCTCCCCCGCCCTGGAGGCCGCCCCACAGGTTAGACACCAACCCTTTCTTCCTGCTCCCCTTCAGGCCTCACACCCTCCGAGGGGGCCTTCAGCCAGAGACGCAGGCCAAGCATCAGGAGAGAGTGCTGCTCCCGGAACACAGCCAGGCAGCCCAGAGGACTCGCAGCAACCAGATGTTGGTCTTCGACCGTAAATAAATATCCATCTATCTATCTACTCGCAGCCACCCCTTGAGTCCAGCCCTGAACGCCCGCCACAACCACACATTCCATGTAATTGCACATCGGGAGGTCCAGGTCCGCCTCTTTTTTACCATTTCGCTCGAGGACGGTTGCCTTCCAGGCGCGGTGTCTCGGGGCTGGGTCCATAGGTGGCTGTCCTTGCTCCACACGCTCTCCCACAGAGAGCGCATCGCTTTCCAGGTGGGAGGCGGTCCCGGTCAGGGCCGGCTTGATCTGCCTTCCTCTTGCCATGTTTCTCCCTTTCACCCTCCATTCCTGCCTCTTTGAATTCTGCAGCACTGCTGGTCACAGCTGACCTCCACTTAGAGCGCACAAGGGCCAGGGCGTCCCAGTTCTCGGTGTCTATGCAGGGGCGGTCGAAGGTAATTTTAAATGGTAAGCGAACATTATTTTGGCGCCCCCCAAACATTATTTTGGCACCCCCAGAAGCTTCTGTGCACAGGCGCAGAAGCCTGCAAACACAGCACTCTCTCTTCTATTCTACCCTCCCCTTCCCTTGCCCCCCCAAGTTCCTGCCTTGCCCACATCCATCCCCTGCCTATTACTTCCTCTTTGCCACAGCAGACATGTTTGCTGCCAAAGAGCTGGTGTTGTCCATAGTCACCTCCAAGGCCATGTGACCACCATGACTGCATGGAGCGCTGTTACCTTCCCGCCGGTGCAGTACCTATTGATCTACTCACATTGGCATGTTTTCAACTGCTAGGTTGGTAGGAGCTAGGGCTAACAGCAGGAGCTCGCCCCGCTCCCTGGATTCGACCTTTCAGTCAGCAAGTTCAGCAGCTCAGCAGTTTAACCCGCTGTGTCACTGGGGAATCCATTATATTATATAGCCAGCACTAATATTAATTATATTATATTATAAATTATAATATATAAATACATATTATATTTTATAAAGATTATACTATATACCTGGTATTAATATAAATTGGTATTAAATAATAAAACTCTCTCTCTCTCTCTCTATATATATATATATATACACACACACACACATACATACACTACTATTAAATAGGAATAAATAATATTGAATATATATTACTTAATACCTAATATTAGATAAGTATTAAATAATACTATAAATATCTCTCTTTTTCCCTCCCCCTCTCTATATAAAATATTATATTATATATCTGGTACTAACATTAAATAACTATAAATTAATATTATAAATAAAAATAATATATATTATATATTATATATTTTATTTTATACACCTGGTATGGATATTTAATACATATTATTGTTGTTATTATTATAAATAATACAACATAAATATTATATTATATATCTAGTACTAATGTGAAATAGGTATTAAATAGTATTATAAATATAATATAATATATAAATATTATATGACATACCTGTAGTAAGCACTAAATACTATAAATTATAAACAATACATTTATTATAAATATTATAATTATATACTTGGCACTAAACACTAAAATAATATTATAAATAATAGCCTTGCCTGCATTGCTCCCAGTCTGGGCAGGGAGGCGCTTTTCTTTTTGGCGGAGGGCAGGCGAGAGGGAAGCGTGCGGAGGAAGGAGCCTGGGCTCCTTGGGTTGCCTCTTTCCTCCTAGCTCCACGAGGCCGCCCGGTGTATTGACGTGCTTGGAGGCGGCGCTGAGGCCCAGATTTCCACCAGCGCCTCGCCAGGAAGGGGAGCGCCCGCTGCTCCCACCTCCGTCCCTGGCGGCGCTGGCAGGAAACTGGGCCTCGGCGCCACCTCCAAGCACATCAATACACCGAGGCGGAGGCGCCAAGGCCCAGTTTCCTGCCAGCGCCTCGCCCGGGCAGGTGAGCCGCCCGCTGCTCCCACCTCCGTCCCTGGCGAGGCGCTGGCAGAAAACTGGGCCTCGGCGCCTCCGCCTTCGGTGTATTGATGTGCTTCGAGGTGGTGCCAAGGCCCAGTTTCCTGCCAGCGCCTCGCCAAGAACGGGGATGGGAGAAACGGCTTCCATCCCCTTCCCTGGCGAGGCGCTGGTGGGAAACTGGGCCTTGGCGCCTCCGATGTACTGATGTGCTTGGAGGCGGCGCCAAGGCCCAGTTTCCGCCAGCGCCGCCAGGAAGGGCGCTTCCGCGGCAGCGGCGTTGGCTCCTCTGCCTCCTCCCGCTGCTGCTCCTCTGGCTGTGGCGTGTTTGTTGCTCCTGGCCCGGCGGCGGCGTTGGCGCCTCTCCTCTGCTCCATGCCGTTGGGCAGGAAGCCGGCGATGATGGGCACGGGCCAGATGAGGGCGGCCACGCGCTCCAGACGATGATGACCAGCGTCATGAAGCAAGCCACCAGCATGGACCCGATAGGCTTGTGGTTCAGGCCGGGGCCCGAAAGCAGGGAGGCGCGGCACTGCCTGAGGCGCCGGCGCCCGGCAGGCGGAGGAATTCGCCCCTTCCAAGATGGCGCTCTACGCGGGCGCGTAGTTCGCTTATATGGACGGACCGCCCCTGTGTCTATGCCACAGTTTCTGAGGTTGGCGTTGAGCCCATCTTTGAATCTCTTTTCCTGCTCACCAAAATTCCTCTTTCCGTTTTTGAGTTCGGAGGAGAGGAACTGCTTTGGGAGGCGGCGGTCTTTGGGCATCCGGGCAACGTGGCCGGTCCAGCGGAGTGGGTGGCGGAGGAGCATGGCTTCAGTGCTGGTGGTCTTTGCTTCTTCTTCCAGCTCGCTGGCCTTTCCCCGCCTGTCTTCTTCCCAAGGGATTGGCAGGATTTTCCAGAGGCAGCGCTGATGGAATCGTCCCAGGAGTTGCAGGTGACGTCTGAGGACAGTCCACGTCTCGCAGGCGTGTAGAAGGGTTGGGAGGGGAAGGGCTTCATCAACAAGCCCCCTGGTCTCCCTGCGGAGGTCCCGGTCCTCAAACACTCTCGGCTTCACTCGGAAGAATGCGGCACGCGCAGAGCTCAGGCGCTGTTGCATTTCTGCGTCCATGTTGACTGTGGTGGGGAGGGGGCTTCCGAGGGAGCGGAAAGGGTCCACATTGAGCTGTATCTCTGGCGTTGGAGAGGGATCGGCCGGGGACTTCTGCTGGAAGAGCCCCTGGGTTTCCTCCATGTTCAACGACAGGCCGAGCTTCTCGTCTGCTTCTGCGAAGGTGTTCAGAGTGGCTTGTCGGTCTTCTGAATGCGCACAGACGTCATTGTCATCGGCATAACAGATGTCGTTCCAACCTTGGGTTTTGGCCTTCGGTCTGCTGAGGTTCAATAGCTTCCCTTCGGTCCGAGAGGTGGTTTCCACTCCGGTGGGAGGCTTTCCTTCGACAAGGTGAAGTCTCATAGCGATGAAGGTGAACGGCTCTCACGGCCAGGAAGGACTTCCTCGTGTTCAGGTGGCGTCTCCTCTCTTGCAGTTTGAAGCCACGGCTCCCTTGTGTCCTTGTCTCCAGGGCAGCAGAAAACAAGCGTGCTCCCCCCTCCTCCTCCCTATGGCTTCCCCTCACGTATTCATCCCTGGCCCTCACCGTGTCTCCTCTCCGCCTTCTCTTCTGCAACCGAATCGTGTCCAGCTCTTCCAGCCGCTCCTCATAGGGCTTGTTCTCCAGACCCTGGAACCTTTGAGTTGCTCTCTTTCTCTGGACACATTCCAGCTGAGAGTCAACCTCTCCCTTCAGTTTCGGTGCCCAGAATGGGACGCAGGGTGATTCCAAGCGTGGTCTAGCCAAGGCAGAACAGAGCATAGGGAACTCGTGCACCAGCTGTGCCCATTCCTTGGGAAGTATGACCAGGCCATGGTGGTCCACGCTCTGGTGACATCCTGTATAGACTACTGCAACGCTCTCTACGTGGGGCTGCCTTTGAAGACTGTCCAGAAGCTTCAAACGGTCCAACTAACAGCAGCCAGATTGCTAACTGGACTGGCGGCACTCAGGGAGCACACAACTCCTCTATTGCGCCAGCTCCACCGGCTGCCAGTTTGCTACTGGGCACAATTCAAAGTGAATGGTTCTGGCCCAGCTTACCTGTGCGGACATATCTCTCCCTACAAAACATCTAGGAATTGAAGATCGTCTCGTGCGTTTGGTGGAAACGAGAGACAGGGCCGTCTCAGTGGTGGCCCCTCTTTCGGCTGTGGAACTCCCTGCGCAGGAATATTAGATCGGCCCCCTCCTTCCTGACCTTTCGGAAAAGAGTGGAAACCCGGCTCTTTCCGCAAGTGTTCGGAGCTTCAGTGTGGCCAGATAGACACGACATTGTAATACGAACACGGAACGGCTAAGATGATGTAAACAGATAAGGAATTGAACTGGAAGGCATGGGGGGGAGGTTTTATAGTTTTTATATGGATTTTATATATATATGTATTTATAATGCAATTTAATTGCTTTTAACTGGTGTGTGTGTGTGTGTGTGTGTGTGTGTGATCTAATTGTGTCGGTCTGTACGCCGCCCTGAGTGGCCTTCGGGCTGAAATGGGCGGGATATAACTGACGTAAATAAATAAACAAATCCCCTCCCTCCCATCCAGGCTTGGTGCCCCAAAAGAGCAGAGGGAGCTTTACCTGTTTGGGGGGGGGGTGAGAAGGGTCTGGTCAGGGCCAAAGGCAAGGCCCCCCTCAACCTACACACAGACCCCCCCCCCAATCCCCAATAGACACCCAGCTCTGAGCCCGGCCTTCTGTGCTGGGAGCCACTGGGAAGGAGGGAGAAGGGCCCACCGCCAGGTCCATGGGCTCCATCATGCACCCCATGCGCCGGCCGGAAATGCTGCCTTCTTTGGGGACTACAACGCCCAGCACCCCACAAGGTGCTGGAACCCCCGGCAGCACAGTGGGTTGAACCCTTGTGCCGGCAGCAGGACTGAAGACCGACAGGGAGAGGACAGGTGAGTTCCTTCTGTCGACTCTGGCTCCCCATGCAAAGGGGGCATGAGAGAAGCCTCCCTCCCTCCCTCCTACAAGGATGGTCAAACATCAAAACATCCCCTGGGCAACATCCCCTGGGCGACGTCCTTGCAGGTGGCCAATTCTCTCACACCAGGAGCAACTTGCAGTTTCTCACATCGCTCCTGACATGAAAAAAAAAGCACACTCCCCCCTCCCCGAGATACAGAAGCCCCTGACTCTCTGCATCCAAGGGCAAATTCCATCCAACAGAACTGGGCTCTTTGGGGTTCCGTACCTCCCGGGATGGAGTGTTGTTGTTGTTGTTGTTGTTTAAGTGCAGGCCAAGCTCTTGACGCCCTGCACCCAGTGTGCCCATCACCACTGGGACCCCCTTGACTGGCGTGTGCCAGAGTCTTTGCAGTTCCATCTCCAAATCCTCGCATCGTGCCAGCAGCCCAGGAGAGGGCAGGGGAGGGCCCGGGGCATCATCCTTGGGTTATCCTCCTGGCACAAGGACAGGCTGCTCATGCCACCCTTATGCCAGGGGGAAGGCGAGGCACGCGTGGCTGCCTGGAACCCCCTCCCCAATCCTCGGGCTGTCCTCTAGGCATTACGCCTGGGGGAGAAGGAGACACAGGGAGGCTGAGGGTGCTCCAGAGGACTTTTTGGTGGGCCACCGTGTCCTTATGCCGAGAGGGCAGGAAGAAGGAGTTGGGCCTGAGGTAGGCACCTAAAGGGCCGCATTTGGTCCCCAGGCCTTAGTTTGCCCATGCCTCATTCAGACCAACCTTGGCCCACATGCCTGGCAGGTCGCCCCACTCGGAACACTGGTGGGTGTGGAGGGGACTGACCCGAGAGGATGTGGTATTTATTTATTTATTATTCGATCTTGTGTGCCGCCCCCCCCCGAGGGCAATCATTATTGATAGGGCAATAATCACGAAAGTAGAGAAGTCAAAGTTAAAAATGTACGTACCCCTCTGTATTTAGGAATGAGCTTCCACGGAGGGTCCGTCTTGTCTGGAACGCTTGTGGTTGGCACCTGAAAAACACGTGCAGTCCGCCGCTTTCAGAAGGCAGTTCAGGCAGGAGGCTCAGAAAAATCCGGCAAAGTGTCTGTTGCCATCTATCACGGATTCAAGTCGGGGGTTGGGAATTTGGGTGATCTCTGGGAGGGGGAAGTCTGGTGGTAGCCACAGGCCGGATGCTAGAGGGAGGCTGAGTCGCCGAGGGACTTGACCCCCCTCTGACCTGCGGGCGATCCCTAGGTACACCTGTGAGAGGCTTCCAGTTCCCTCCCTCCAACTCTGGTATTGGTGAACGCTAGGTCTGTTAGGAATGAAACCGCCACCATCAGGGATTGTACCACGGACAAGGGGGCTGACGTAGTTTGTATTACTGAAACTTGGCTTCAAGGGGGAGATGAGATCTTCCTTCAAGAATTCGCATCTCCGGGTTATGCAACCACCCACCAGATGCGGACTGGGAGGCGGGGAGGGGTGGCAATGCTCTCCCGAGTGTTTAACATCTATATGCGACCACTTGCTCAGCTGGTGCGAAGCTTTGGGCTCGAGTGCTATCAGTACGCTAAAGACACTCAGCTCGTTCTGAGGATGGAGGGCCGCCAGACTCCGCACCGATAATTTCCATCAGTGCCTTGAGGCCGTTACCGATGGTTACGTGCCAGCAGGCTGAGGGTGAATCCAGCGAAGACGGAGATCCTTTGGCTGGGTCGCTGGACGGAGGGGTGATCTGGTTGCCTACCTTGGTTGGCGAGGCACTGTGCCCTGTCAGTCCTGGTAAGAGCCTGGGAGTCCTTTTTGGACCCTCTGCTGACGATGGAGGCCCAGGTCTCCGCTGTGAGCAGAGTCGCATTTCTCCATCTGCGACAGGCTCGGCGACTGGTACCCTACCCGTCCAGGGACGACCTGGCCACGGTGATCCAAGCGACGGTCAGCTCAAGATTAGACTACTGTTAACGCCTCTACTGTGAGAAACGCCACACCGTCTGTAGGGACCTTAGCACACGGCAAGCACACGCACACGGCAACTTGAGCCAATGAGATTTATTGTAGGTATAACACTTGATGCCAGAACTGGCATCACAGGGAACAAACACAGCTTATATACAGAACACACTCCCATCACCTGTCCATCATCCCAAAGGCCCAACCCCCCTGGCATGCAATGCCCAGCAGAGGTTGCATCATATCTCCTCTGACCCAGCAGTCCCAATGTCCAGTGGATATTTCATCATATCCTTCCAGAGTCAGCAATGTTCATGTCAGTGCTTCCCAAGCCTCCCAAGGCCAACACCTGGAGATATCTTATCTCGTGAGCAGAGTCAAGAGACCAGAACAAATGCAGGCAGGTCAGAAATCAGAGCAACACCAGCTCAGATTTCATGATCCTGACAGAATGCTCCTCCCCCCCCTGTGGGAAAAGAGGACTCAAAACGCTATCCTACTCTATCATCTAAAAATCCTATCCCAGCACCCACCAAAGTCACAACCAGCTCTATAATTCACAAGGCGAAGGAGCCCACCTCAGCCTTACTCCAGTTGAACACACTGGGACAAAGCTTCTCTCCACACACCACCCTGAACTCCTACACATTCAGATAACCAGACATTCCTCTATCACAAATGCTTAGCTTGTTCAAGGCCACTTCCACCCTTAGTCATCTCTAAGACTCTTCACACGCTCATTCTTCTACTACCATGCCCATCTTTTCTACAACTGCATGGTCCAAAAACTCCAAAACCTCCATCTGAACACCCTTGGGCTAAACTATATATTCCTCAAGATTCACCATCAACCAGGACACACTCGGCTCCCACACTCAGCTTCCCAAACATGTGGGCCTTGTGCACTTAATCTCAAAATGCACACTCATGCAGCCTTCCACTACCGATCACAAATCACTTTCTCACAAGCCAAAGTGAATTTCACTACCTTCTACCACAATCTAAGTCCCAAGACTCTATAACCTCTCACATAGGAACTCCAATAACAATACCTAAACCAATCTTCCTCTACACTTCTCTTGCCACTATCAAAACCTTTTAAACAACCTCATCCCTCCACTGCAATAGCAGGAGGTACACCCACAAAACTACGCTTCCCTATATAACCAGCAACCACTACAAAACCTATCAAACTCTCTAACTTAACCAAACTGACCACTCATTGCACAGGAATAAATCAACTGCGCATCTTCCCAGGAAAACCTAAAATCACACAATCAAGATTCCAAGCCTTATAACTCCCAAACCTTCCACTGCAAAAGCAGGAGGTACCAAGTACCAAACTACAATTCCTAAACAGCCAAAACACATCCGTGCCTTCTCAACCCATAACTCAATCCAAATCTCCACAACCTTGACTTTATCAACAAGCTGCACAGGACTAACTCAACTGTGCCAAGCTAACCATACAAAAGAAATCAATACCCTTGCCACCTTGGCAAAGGCACATACCAATCTCTCATACAACAAAACACAGCCATCTAAGCTGCCTAGCCATCACATACATCCACACGTCCAATTTCAATTCCAACACGCCATCCTAGTACTCTATTCCTCTGAACAAACTACTACACCCCCTCACTTGGGGAAAAGCGCCTAGGAAAACTACAACTCCCTCTACTGTGATGGCAGGAGGTACTAACCAAACTACAACTCTCAATGCAGCCATCACCCGCTATATAGTCTATCATAACTCATATAATAATAATAATAATAATTTTATTTCTTGTGAGTCGCCCTCCACCGATGGTGCTCAGGCGACTTACATCATTAAAAAGATACATCTAGTAAAAACACGAGTTCAAAGAATCACAAAGGGCCCAAATCCCAAAGGTGAGTGAAGAAATGCCGCGCCTGTGGAAGAGCCAGGTTTTCAGCTCAGGGCAGGAATCTGGCTGGGGCCAGTATGGCCCTAGAGCAGACGGAAGTGTGTTCCAGTTAGGAGCCACCACAGAAAGCTCTCGTCAGTTCTTTGTCAGCTGAGCCTCTCACCCCTGGGATAACTATACAGTCACCATTTATTTCACGCGATGGTCTTTCACTGTGTTGGTCTATCAACCCTTTTAATAGGCTTCCTTTTTCCGTGCTTTTTAAACCATGAGTTTATAGACC
>JARBWK010000007.1:153480749-153515820 GCA_030556195.1 Anolis apletophallus | reverse complement strand
TATTGGAAGTGTCGTCGTGCTTGGGATTCACTGGAGAGTAGCCTTTCTGCTGGGTGTACCGTGTGCCTACGCACCAGCAGACAGCTTATCCCAGCTACAGAGCTGTATCAGAGTGGTCCTTGAGGTTCCCCAGGCTTATCGTTCTGGGGGACTTCAACGTGTTGATGCAGACTCTTATTCAACAGCAGCTGAGGGCCTAGTATCAACCATGGCGACACTAGGACTCTCACTCTGTAATACTGGGCCCACTCATCAGGCCGGACACACACTGGATTTGATCTTCGGTGCAGGAATTCCGTGACCCTAACCTCTATTACTGAGGTTACATGGCCGACCACTGTGCCCTGGAAATCCGGTTGAGCATGCTTACACACTGCATAGGCGCTGAACCGATTGGGTTCGCCCGAGGAGACTTATGGAACCTGATAGGTTCCTGAATGCTGTGAGGGCTCTGGAGCCTGTCAGCGACTCGATTAAACTGCAAGTGGATCTATGGAACACCAAGCTATCCGATGCACTAGACGAGATCGCCCCTAGACGCCCTCTCTGACCCCCCAAGAAGAGATCGCCTTGGTTCACCAAAGACTTGCGGTCGTTGAAGCGGGGGAAGAGACGGCTAGAGGACGTGTGGCGAGAACTCCGTGACGAAGCGTCGAGACCAGCTTTTATTTATTTATTTATTTATTTCGATTTCTTAGCCGCCACTCCCAGGTGGCCCGGCTCTCAAATCAAGGTAAATCACAAACACAGTTACACACTAAAACATAATACACAACATATTAAAAGAGTTTAAAACTGAGATTGCATGCAACTAGAACCAACTTAGATTTCAAATGCCTGTCGGAACAGCCGGGTTTTGCAGGCCTTCCGAAAAGCCATGAGGTCACNNNNTGACCTGACCTCTGGCGGTATGGAGTTCCAAAGCGTGGGGGCAATAATGGAGAATGCCCTCCTCCTCGTCGAGCGGAGGCAGTAGGTTTTGGCACTCGGAACAGAGAGAAGATCCTGGTCTTCTGATCTCAGTGATCTCATGGGACAGTATCGGGTCAAGCGGTCCCTCAGGTACACTGGCCCCAGACCATACAAGGCCTTGAAAGTCAAAACTAACACTTTGAAGCTGACCCGGACTTCAATAGGGAGCCAGTGCAGTTCCCGCAGAATTGGTGTAATGCGGTGGCTCACAGGCGAGCAGCGGCGTTCTGCACCAGCTTAAGTTTCCGGGTCACTGACAAAGGTAGGCCGATGTACAGAGCGTTACAGTAGTCCAGTCTTGAGATGACCATTGCTTGGATCACCAAGGCCAGTGGTCGCATGTAGATGTTAAACAATAGAGGGGAGAGAATGGCCCCCTGGGTAACCCCACACTGGAGAACCCCCGGAGACCACCTCGCCCCTCCTCACTCACTGTGACCGGTTCCAGAGGAATGAGGACACCCAACTCAAGGCTGTCCCCCTCACCACGGCCCCGGTCATATGAGAGTCCTATGAGAGTCTTATGAGCATGCTATTAGGCTTGAGTGCCATCAGTACGCTGATGACACCCAGCTCGTTCTGAGGACGGAGGGCTGGCCAGACTCTGCACCCGATAATTTCCATCAGTGCCTTGAGGCCATTACTGGATGGTTGCATGCCAGCAGGTTGAATCCAGCGAAGACGGAGATCCTTTGGCGGGGTCGCCCGGACGGAGGGGTGATCCGGTTGCGTATCCTGGATGGTGAGGCACTATTCCCGTCGTCCTTAGTAAAGAGTCTGGGAGTCCTTTTGGGCCCTCTGCTGACGATGAAGGCCCAGGTCTCCGCTGTGAGCAGAGTCGCATTTTTTCATCTACGGCCAGGCTAGGTGACTGGCTCCCTATCCGTCCAGGGACGACCTGGCTACGGTGATCCAAGCTACGGTCAGCTCAAGATTAGACTACTGTAACGCCCTCTACATTGGCCTACCTTTGTCGGTGATCCGGAAACTGGAACTAGTGCAAAACGCTGCTGCCCGGCTTCTGGCTGGGGCGCCAGCGAGGTGCCATATTCCTCCAATCTTGCAGCAATTGCACTGGTTGCTGATTGAGCACCAGAATACCTTCAAAGTGTTGGTTCTTACCTTCAAGGCCTTATATGGTCTGGGGCCAGCGGACCTGAAGGACCACCCCACTCCCTACCAACCCCAGAGGTCACTCCGTTGAGAAGATCAGAATCTAATGCCTTGCCAGCGGAAACACGAGCCCTTCGAGATTTGCTTTCCTTTCGTAGAGCTTGTCAAGCTTATCTCTTCTGGCTGGCCTTTGAATCCTGTTGATTGGCTGATCGGACATTCTCTTCGTTTTAAATGTACTGTTATGCATATTGTAAACCGCTCCGAGCCTTTATTAATCAAACAAATTTGATAAATAAATAAATACACAATGTCCGAAGTATTAATTTGCATGCGGGTACTTTGACAGGAGAGAAAACTGGTGGCTCTCTATTTGGCCTCAGGCACCGCATTGCCCAGCCCTGTTCCTCCGCTGCAAAGCCATACTTGTCCATCCGGTTGGGCCCATTTCCATCACTTCCGAGGGTGAATTCCCCAAGCGGGACCGGGCTCTTTGGGGCTCCCCCCTCTCTCTCAGGAGGGGCTGGACATGGACCCAAGCAAAGCACGCGGTCCACGGAATGGGAACCCCTCATACTAGCAGCGGGCGCAGGGATTCCTTGGGTTTGCAAGCTTTTAGTGGCCGTGCATCAAGGACTTTGCGAAGGTGACCCTGCCCCTCACAGACGTGTGGAAAAGCAAAGGCAAGGGGCAGGCGAATACAGCCAAAGCCGCACTTGAATGTATTTATTTTATTTAAAACTTTTGTACCCCGGCCTTCTCACCTCTATCGACTGGCTCCAGTGGCTGTTTCAGCCACTCAAAACTACGTATGTTCCCCAGCCAGCCCATTCCAGTGCACCCCCATCTAGACCGGGCCTGTCCAACAGGCGGCCCGTGAGCCGCACACGTCCCGCCAGCCCCTTGGATGTGGCCCTCCTAAAAAATATATTATTTTTTTAAAAAAAATTTAATTCTGAATTTTTTATTAAAAAACCCAAAAAAGTGCGCATGCGCGCGGTTTCGCCCGCTTCTGAGGCCCGTGGCAACCTGTCTGATTCCTTCTGGAAATCATGAGCTATTAGCTTAAATAATAATAATATCAGTATCCCAATAACTGTTGTGTGCTCTATCACTTTAAGCTCCTGGGTTTCATTCTCCTTTATATGGCTTGCTACTTTTTCCCTTTCTCCACCTTTGGGTCACCCCTTCTGACTGCGAATGGGGTTATACTTATGGCTCTACTCAGAATGGTATGTATAATTTATGTTATTGACAATAGTTATTAATGTACACTATGGTTCTCTATTATTCTCTATTATTGCTTTTGATATATTGTCTCATTTTCAGTGGTTGGTTATTCATTATTGATATATCTCGCCCTGAGAAAACCCGGTTTGCGGGAGAAACGGATACCAACATGGCCTGGGATTAGCAGCATTTGCATTCCGTCGGCGTTTTGGCATTCCATCATCCACAATGAGGAGCATTATTCCTGTTCCTCCAACCCAAAGATCACCGGCCCAGAAACGTAAAACGTATCACTATTTTCTTATTTATTTATTTATATTTATTATTCATTTTTATGTACAGCCGCTCCTTCCAGCAGGCTCGGGGCAGTTGACATAAAACGAAGTTATAAAACATCAACATTTCAATTTAATAACAACAATATAAAACGGAGCATAAAAATACATCCAGGCACCCCATTTCTCCCATACTGCCATATTACCACACATATTATCAGCCAGAAAGTAAGAAGAGGCTTTTGAACTGCAAGGCCATTTAATACTCAGCAATGTAAACAAGGGGCATGCAAAAATACATCCAGGCCCTGGCATTTTCCCACAGATATTCTCAGGCAGAAAGCAAACAGTGAGGCCTTTGAGCTGCAAGGCCATTACGTTTTCAGGAATGTAAACAAAGGGGCATGCAAAAATACATCCAGGCACCCCTTCCTCTCACCCTGGCACAGATATTCTGCAGAAATAAAAAGATACTGGCCTTTGTGCTACAATTTGGTCAGGAAATGGCTCCCAAAGCCTCCTGTTTCTCTTCCGTCGTGGTTCTCTTCGCACGCTGCCTGCACGCGCGCCGACTCCAAGTGCGCATGAGGTGTCAAAGAGGCAGAATGGGCGCTTCTGCGCAGGCGAGCAGCGCATCGCTTCCCCCACGCCCCCCCTCCTTTGGCCTGTGACAATTCTGAGGAGGGAGGGAGGGAGGGGGAAAGCAGAAGAGCAGAGCAGGCGGCGTCATCCATAGCCACCTCCTCCTTGGCTCTTCCGCTTTCCCCCTCCCTCCCTCCTCAGAGTAGTCACGGACCAAAGGAGGGCATCGCGTCAGCTCCCTCCTTTGGCCTGTGACGCTTCTGTGGAGGGAGGGAGGGAGGGAGGGGGAAGCAGAAGAGCCGAGGAGGAGGCTCCACTTGCTGCTGCTGCTGCTTGTGCCCTCGCTGCCTTTCTCCTTCGAGGGCAAGTGAGGGCAAGGCGGAGCCTCCATCCCCGCAGCCCCCCTCCTCCTCGGGTTCAGCCCGAAGAACAGCTGGTGAGTCCCAAAGATCACCAGGAAGAGGGCCGAAGACCGACCAGGTGCTCGCGATCACCGTTCTGAGCACCCCTGCTCTGAGGGATCTGGAGTCTGTCAGCGTCTCTATCGATGAGCAAGTCAACAGCTGGAACACTAGACTTTCCATCGCTCTCGAAGAGATTGCCCCTAGACGCCCCCTCCAACCCGGCCGTAATCGATCACCTTGGTTTACTGAGGAGCTACGATCGATGAAGCGGGCAAAGAGACGGCTGGAGAGCAAGAGGAGGAAACTCCGTGACGAAGGCACAAAATCAGCTCATAAGCTTTTCATGGAGGCTTATGAGTGTGCTATCAAGGAAGCGAAACATTCTTACTATGCATCCTTGATAGCGTCCGCCAGCTCACGCCCAGCACAATTATTCAAGGTAATTAGGTCTTTAACGATGGTCCCTACCATCCCAAAAAACGATGATCAGGCCCTAACGGCTGAGGCTTTCCAGAGCTTTTTCGCGGACAAGATTTCGGCTCTCCGCCGGGACCTCCCTCCTACTCTTGATACAGTCAAGCGAACCTGAGACTCCGTGGCCTCTTGCCGGGCCCACCTTCGACCGGTTTTGGCCACTGGACAAAGAACCTATTGATAGGATAGTTACTGCAACTAGATCGACCACTTGCTCCCTCGATCCGTGCCCCTCCTGGGTGGTGAAAGCCTGCCTGGAGGGGTTACGTCAGTGTTTCTCAACCTTTTTTGAGCCACGGCACACTTTTTATATTTAAAAAATCCTGGGGCACACCACCAACCAAAATGAAACAAAATGACACTCTAATGGTCTTTGGCAATCCCTCGCAAGGTAGAGAAATGCTGGCCTACCGGCTGTTAGGAATTGTGTGAGTTGAAGTCCAAAACACCTGGAGGGCTGAAGTTGGCTCGTGCAACGGGGGAAGAGAGCCAGGTGGAAGAGAAGAGAGGGGGGGAAGAGAAGCAACAGCGGAAGAGAAGGGGGGGGAAGACCACGAGGCGGAAGAAAAGTGGCGGCGAAGAGAGGCAATGGGGGAAGAGAAGGGAGGGGAGAAGACCACGAGGCGGAAGGGAATCGAGGGGCGAAGAGAAGGAGAAGAATTTGAGAAAGAGTGAGAGTGCGGTGTGTGTGAGATGGGGAGTGAGTAAGTATTAGCAGCGTGAGAGAGAGAGAGAGAGAGAGAGAGAGAGAGAGAGAGAGGGTGTGTGTGTGTGTGAGAGAGAGATGGGGAATGAGAGTTATTAGCAGCGTGTGAGAGAAAGAGAAAGGGGGAGTGTGTGTGTGTAAGTATTAGCAGTGCGTGAGAGAGAGGGGGTTGTGTGTGAGAGAGGGGGAGTGAGTGAGAGAGTAAGTATTAGCAACGCGTGAGAAAGTGTGTGAGAGAGAGAGAAAGGGGGAGAGTGGGGGTGTGTGTGGGGAGTGAGTCAGAGAGTTTGGAAGCAGCGGCGCCGAGATCTGCTCCCTTCCCCGCAGGTCTCCTCGCAAATGAAAGGAGAGCCTGGGGAAAGTGAGCGATCCCTGGCGGCGCTGCTTCAAACCACGGTTTAGAAGCAGCGAGCACCGAGATTTGCTCCCTTTACCCAGGTCTCCTCGCAAACGAGAGGGATCTCGGGCGCTCCTTGCTTCCAAACCACAGTTTGGAAGCAGCGAGCGCCCGAGAGTTGCTTTCTTTCCCCAGGTCTCCTCGCAAAGGGTGAGAGTCTGGGGAACAGGCCCTGCCTGAGAGCCGGGTTTGGCCGGCTCGCGTCTTTCGCCGGCTCGGCGGGTTACGTGACCCTCTGTTGAGACTAGTTAACACCTCCCTTGAGCAAGGAGTGTCTCCAGGGGGATTGAAAGAGGCAGTGGTCACTCCATTGCTGAAGAAGCCGAATTTAGACCCACTGGTCCCTTCCAACTACTGCCCGGTGTTGAATTTGTCGTTCCTGGGCAAGGTGGTTGAGAGGGCAGCAATGGAGCAGTTGCAGTCCTTCCTAGATGATGCAACTTGGCTTGACCCCTTCCAGTCCGGCTTCCGTTCAGGGCATGGGACGGAGACGGTGTTGGCCGCTATCACAGACAAGCTGCGTTGCCAACTCGATCACGGTGGATCGGCGCTGCTCGTGCGTCATTGCCCCAGTGCTATGGAATGCCCTCCCCCACTCGTGCGCTGCCTAATTTACTGGCCTTTCGAAAGGCCGTAAAACCTTCCTGTTGACACAGGCATTTGGGCAGGAACACTACTAGGGCTTCCAGGTATGGCCAAGGGCTATGACCACATGTAGCGGGCGTACGCCACTCTCTGATTAACTACGGGTGTAATTTCGACATCCTACCATGTTTTAATATGTTACTGTGTATTGTGTTTTTATTGTGTTTTTAATGACCTGTAAGTGTTACATTGATGTGTAAGTCACCCCGAGCCAGTCGGAAGGGGCGACTAAGAAATCCCAACAATAAATAAATAAGTAATAAACATTCCGACACTCTAAACTGCCAGAGGGGGGAAAGGAAAAGGCCCGAGGCAGTCAGGCATGGTGGGAGTTTAAGGCCAAAACACTTTGCCGCCCCCAACGACAGAACAAGACCAAACTTGGTACACAGAACCCCCAAGACCTACTCTACATCCTGGTGCAGTTTGAGGGAGGATGGACCATGGATGACGGGACTTGCAGTACTTTAACTCACTTCCTTAGAGCACTGCGGCCCACACCAATGACGGTTCAGGACCAAACTTGGCACACAGAGCCCCCATGACCCACTCTACATCCTGGTGCAGTTTGAGGAGGATGGACCACGGGACTTGCAGTACTTTAACTCACTTCCTTAGAGCACTGCGGCCCACACCAATGAGTTCAGGACCAAACCCCAGAGCCCCCATGACCCACTCTACATCCTGGTGCAGTTTGAGGAGGATGGACCATGGATGATGGACTTGCAGTACTTTAACTCACTTCCTTAGAGCACTCACCAATGAGGGTTCAGGACCAAACATGGCACCAGAGCCCCCATGACCCACTCTACATCCTGGTGCAGTTTGAGGAGGATGGGCCAACTTGCAGTACTTTAACTCACTTCCTCAGCAGACCAAACGGTTCAGGACCAAACATGGCACACAGAGCCCCCATGACCCACTCTACATCCTGCTGCAGTTTGGAGGAGGATGGGCCATGGATGATGGGACTTGAAGTACCTCTATTCACTTCCTGAAACCAATGCGACCTTCATCCAATGACCTACTCAAGACCAAACTTGGCACACAGAGCCCCCATGACCCACTCTACATCCTGCTGCAGTTTGAAGGAGGATGGACCATGGATGATGGGAGTTGAAGTACCTCCATTCACTTCCCGAGACTGCTGTGACCCTCATCCAATGACTGATCAAGGTCAAACTTGGCACACAGAGCACTCATGGCCCACTCTACGTCTTGGTGCAGTTTGGTGTGGGACGGACCAATGATGGGACTTGAAGTACCCTCACTCTCTTCCTGAGACCTCTGCGATCCTTATCCAATCACTGATCAAGACCAAACTTGGCACACAGAGACCCCATGACCCACTCTACATCCTGGTGTAGTTTGGAGGAGGATGGACCATGGATGACAGGACTTGCAGTACCTTCACTAACTTCCAGTGACCACTGCAAGCCACGTAAACATCTGATAAGGACCAACCTTGGCACACAATGCCTTTCTCAAATCACCCGGGCACTGCTGGGTCCCCAAGCTAGTATATAATAAAACAGAATGTTTGCATGTATGTATATGTGCAGAAGGGCGGATATGTGGCAGCTTTCTGATTGGCTCCCACTGTGGGACAATTTGCATATGGTCTTCTGATTGGCCAGGCTCAGGACTCCAACATTCTAAGGCAGCAGACAGAGGGGATTGGTTGCCACTGAGGGAGTATTTGCATAAAGGACTCTGATTGGCCATCTATATTCCAACATTCTAAGGTGACACAGAGGGAAAAGGAAGGCCTCAGGCAGTCACTCACTGCGGCCCACAACGAAGATCAGGACCACAATTGGCGCACAGAGGCCCAATGCCCCACTTAACAACCTGGTGTGGTTTAGGGCAGGATGGGCCACGAATGATGGGATTTGCAGTACCTTCATCCAATTCACTTCCCACAGAACATTATAGCCCCTACAGATCACAGACCACGCCCAAACTTGGCACACAGAGTACTCATGACCCACTCTACATCTATATCTGGCACACAATACCGCTATGACCCCCTTTCTGTCCTGGTGAGGTTCGGGGGAGGACAGACAACGGATTATGACATTTGTAGTAATTTCACACTCTTCGGTTCCCACAGACGCCTGTGGCCCCCAACAAAGACCGATGAAGACCAAACTTTCCACACAGAGCTCCCACGACCCACTCTACATCCTACTGCAGTTTGGAGGAGGGCGGACCATGGATGGTGGAACCTGAAGTATCTCCACTCACTTCCCGAGACCGCTGCAACCCTCATCCAATGACTGATCAAGACCAAACTTGGCACAAAGTGCCCCCATGACCCACTTTACATCCTGGTGCAGTTTTGTGTGGGACGGACCACGGATGATGGAACTTGAAGTACCTTACTTCTTGAGACCACTGCGAGCCAAATAAACAAGTGAAAAGAACAAGCTTTAGCACACAATGCCTTTCTCAAGGAACCCAAGCTAGTAAATAAACAAAATAGGCTGTGACTTCCTTGGGTGCGGACACAACGTCTCCTATGGGCACAGCCGAGAATCACGTTGGCATTCGTAGCTGTAGCACACCAGTTCTCTTTTGTGCCTGGGGGGCAAGGGGCAGCACCAGGGGTCCCACTTGCATTAGGGCCAGCAGCAGCTGAGACAGATTCTGAAGAGGATTTAGAGGGGCTAGAAGAAGGGGATTTTGCCATAGCTGGGCCTTCTTCTCCCACAGAGAGTTTGGCCTACAATCTGAAAGCAGTGATAGCGAGCGTATGAACGGCCGGGAGGCGAGGATCGCAAGAAAGAATGCATGAAGACCTGGAGGAGGATGGCTGGGAAGTTGATAGGGAGTCCGGCTCTCACGAAGATAGGGAACCAGGTGCTGGGAGGCAAGGGCGAACCTTTGATAGGAGACGAAACATCGAGACTAGCAGGAGCGGTTGGTTTCATAGCCTAGACAGGCCGAGGTCCCATGCCACAGATGGGAGACGGAGAAGCCTAGAGCGTCGGGGATCTCGCCATGAGGATTAAGTAGAGGATCCGTGGGAACGGATCCTCAGTACCTCGGCCACGTCTAATCTAGACAGGCGTGTAGCGAGCCAAGACCACGTAGCTACGTTTCGGGCTAGTGGCCTGCCAAGGATTGCTTTGAATCTTTATCTTGCTTTGTTCCTGATCCGCTTTTGCTAAGCGGAGCCTTGCCAAGACCTTGGAGATTTTCATGCCAAGTTTGCTTTGGACATTCACTTTACCTTTGGATTGCTTTTGCATATTTTTATGGACAATTTACCTTTTCAACTGTTTCATATTCTCAATAAAGTAGTTAGCCTTATACTGTCTCCGTGTGTGTGATTAAGGGGCCAGTCAAGTCCGTGCATTGTGACAGTAGCGGCCACATCACACTCTGTTTTGTCAAAATAATTTCTATTCAAAGGCAAGAAAAGCATTTTTATACAAATTACAATTTGGGGATTTTAAAAAAGGAATCCTTAACAAACAGGAAAGACTGAACCACACACACCTACGTAATAAGAGGAAAACTAAGAGAACTACGGATCAACAAAACTCTTGCCGCACGCGGGTTCAGTCTTTGCCCCACTTTTCCCGCACCCCTTTCCCACCCCGCCTTCCCTTTTTCTAGTTGCCCCCTTCCTCTCCCAGTCTCTACTACCCCCATTCCCCTGCCCCTCTCTCTCCGCTCTCCACCCCAGCCTTTCCGAGGTCCCAGCCTCGCTTTCCCATTTGTCTTGCCTCTTTCCCCAAGGCCGTTTCCCACTTTCCAGCCCCCTCCCACCCCAACCTTTCCCAGTTTCCAGCCCCCCTTTCTCACCTCAATCTTTCCCCTTCCCCACTTGCCCCTTCCCACCCCAATCTGTCTTACTTCTCCAGGGACCCCCTTTCCACCTCATTTCCCTCTTTTCCAAACACTCCTTCCCATTCCAACTTTTCCCCGTTTCCAGTCCTTCTTTCCCACCCGCTTCCCAAGTCAGTCTGTCCCACTTTTCATTATTCATACACACACAGCATTTCCCCCAAAATGTATACTGTAGTTAAAATAAACTATGGCGATAAATTGTTATTGTTGTATTTGTTGTTGTTGTTACATTTATAATTTTACTGTTATTATATTATTGACATTTATTATTGTACATTTCTTTTAATCTGTTATTATTATTACATTTATTATTTTATTCTCTTAATATTTATTTATTGTTTTTATTTTTCTCAATTTATTATTATTACATTTATTATTTTACTCTATTGTTCTTATTACATTTATTATTTTACGCTATCGTTGTTATTGTTACACTTATTGTACGGTATCATTACATTTATTATTTTACCCTATTTATTATTAGTTACACATTTAATATTTGAAACACAACAAGGTGAGTCCATAGCAGACAAGGCCACTCTGCCGGCTGTTGTATTGGACCACACGCCGGACCCTTCCCAAGTGCCTAGGACGGTGTGAGGTATCGGCGAATCATGGGTGAAGATCCCAGTAGGGTGGCCTTTTGCAGCCGACAGATCGTAATTGTGTCAGCGCCGATTGTGTTTAAGTGCAGGCCGAGGTCTTGAGGCGCTGCTGCGCCCAGTGTGCCCATCACCCCTTGTGCCAGAGTCTTTGCCGTTCGCTCTTTAAACCCTCATATCGTGCCATCTTTCCCAGTTGTTTTTCTTCAATCCTGCCGTCGCCTGGGATGGCAACATCCACAATCCATACTTGGTTTTTAACACGCGAGGTCAGGAGTATCGCGCTCCAAAACTCTTTTGTCAGTCTGAATTCGGAAGTCCCAGAGGAGCTTGACGTGTTCATTCGGTCACTTTTTCCGGCTCGTGATCCCACCCGTTCTTTGTCGCGGGCAGACGGCGTTTGTGGCACAAGTCCCAATGAGTCGCCTGAGCAGCAAGGGTGTCGTGCCTCTGCTTGCGGCCTGTCTGCGGGATCCTCTTGCAGCCGCTGAGGATGGGATCTATTGTTTCATCTGCTTATTAATACATTATTTTCCCTATTTATTATTATTAACAATACATTTATTATTTTACTCTATTGTTCTTATTACATTTATTATGTTACCCTATCATTGTGGTTATGTTTATTACACATATTACACATATGTTATGCTATCATTACCTTTATTATTTTACTCCATTGTTATCATTACTATTACATTTATTATTTTACCCTATTTATTATTGGAACGATATTTAAGCACATTTACACTGAAGAAGGTGAGAATAATGATTTAATCAGAGTTGGACAGTCTTATCCTTAAATTACAGTTTTATGCAAATATTATGAAACATTTAACCTATTGTTGCCTCAATTAATGTAATTTTATGGGTATCCATTTTTATTTATATTCTAGAAATTTACCCATAGCTCCTGCATTTCCCACCCTCGGCCTAGACTCAAGTCAGTAAGTTCTCCCAGTTTTTGTGGTAAAAATAGATGGCTCGTCTTATATTCGGTCAGCTTATACTCAAGTATCTACAATACGTGGCTTCTCTCCTGTGTGGGTCCTTTGATGGAAGCTCTTTCACATTCAATGCATTTATGTGGCTTATCTCCTGTGTGGGTCCTTTCATGCTTACGCAGAGTCCCACTCTCATTGAAGCTCTTTCCACATTCTGTGCAGATGTCCATGCAGACTCTGACTCAGACTGAAGCTCTTTCCACATTCCACGCATTTATACGGCTTCTCCCCTGTGTGGGTCCTTTGATGGGCATGCAGATTCCCACTGTCACTGAAGCTCTTTCCACATTCTGTGCATGTATATGGCTTCTCTCCTGTGTGGGTCCTTTGATGGGCACGCAGAGTCCCACTGTGACTGAAGCTCTTTCCACATTCCATGCATGTATGTGGCTGAAGCTCTCCCCCTGTGTGGGCTTCTCCCCCTTTGATGGATACGCAGATGTCCACTCCGACTGAAGCTCTTTCCACATTCCATGCATGTATGTGGCTTCTCCCCTGTGTGGGTCCTTTGATGGACACGCAGAGTCCCACTGTCACTGAAGCTCTTTCCACATTCCATGCATTTATGTGGCTTCTCTCCTGTGTGGGTCCTTTGATGGATATGCAGCAGAGTCCCACTCTCACTGAAGCTCTTTCCACATTCTGTGCATGTATGTGGCTTCTCCCCTGTGTGGATCCTTTGATGGATACGCAGAGTCCCTCTGTTCACTTTTTGAAGCTCTTTCCACATTCTTTGATGCATATGCAGAGTATACTGGCTTCTCCCTGTGTGGGCCTCTCACCTGTGTGGGTCCTTTGATGGATACGCAGAGTCCCACTCTGACTGAAGCTCTTTCCACATTCTGTGCATGTATGTGGCTTCTCTCCTGTGTGGGTCCTTTGATGGATACGCAGAGTCCCACTCTCACTGAAGCTCTTTCCACATTCCACGCATTTATGTGGCTTCTCCCCTGTGTGGGTCCTTTGATGGATACGCAGAGTCCCACTGTGACTGAAGCTCTTTCCACATTCTGTGCATGTATGTGGCTTCTCTCCTGTGTGGGTCCTTTGATGGATACGCAGAGTCCCACTGTGACTGAAGCTCTTTCCACATTCTGTGCATGTATGTGGCTTCTCCCCTGTGTGGGTCCTTTGATGGATACGCAGAGTCCCACTGTCACTGAAGCTCTTTCCACATTCTGTGCATGTATATGGCTTCTCCCCTGTGTGGGTCCTTTGATGCTTATGCAGAGTCCCTCTTTCGCTGAAGCTCTTTCCACATTCCACGCATGTATACGGCTTCTCTCCTGTGTGAGTTTGTTGATGTTTAGTAAGAGAACTTCTCTCAGTGAAACATTTCCCACAGTCCATACAGTTATGTCGCTTCTCCCCCGTGTGTGGTTTTGACCAGGAATTGGGATTTTCCATTCTTTTACTTTTATGATTCAAGTATTATGCCAGAACGTCACAGTTATGTTCTCCTGAACAGGACAAGGTTTCCTCTTCTGCCTTTGTATGCTGTCGTCTTCTTTCCTTTTCACAGCCCAATCCCCCTTTTCCTCCTTGAATACACAGGTTTGTGGCTGGAAATGTAATTTCTCCAGCTTATGTCTTGTTCTTGTGGGTGCCGTGTACGTTGATTGAAGACCATTGAGGGCAAAGGGCAAAGTGTTCTTCTCAAGGTTCATCCAGAGGTCACCTGCCGGAAGAATGAGAGGAAAATCTCATCAGGAGCGGAGACAAGAGAGATCTCGCTGGAGAGGAAGAACAATAACCTACTCCTATATCAGGGGAAGGGAGAAGGGAGAACGACTGGCCCAGCTCAGACGAGACAACTGCCCAAGAAAGAAACCTCTCTCTTCAGACACAAAGGGGACGAAGGCGCAAGATTGTGCGCAGGAGAGGTTTCTGGCACTGCCATGTGTTCAGTGTAACGGTGACCCAACCTTCGTAAAGGAAGAGCTCTAACAAGATGGTCAGCGCAGAAAGGTCTCCGGTTGCAAAGCATTTCCTGCCTAGATCCCGCTTCCTCACATCCCCACTCAGAACATGAGTGACCACCTGTACGGGCAGACCATCCCAAGGGGTCAGTCTTGGGAGAAAAACACTTCATCGTCTTGTGTAGATTTCTTCCCACTCAGGAAAAAATGTTTTCCCGATCCTTTCTTTCCCGGCAGCGTGACCCCTGCCCCACGTTTCTAAAGCAAGGCACCTGGAGACCCTGAGAGGACCCTGGAACTCGCTCCCTAGAGATATTAGACAAGCCCCACTGTCACGACCCAAAACCCAGAGCCGAAGGAGCAGGCTCTGGATCTGGAGTCATGCCAGTTTCAACAGTAGATAAGGGAGCAGCAGCATGGCCTGGGAACCAAAGACCATTATTGCCTTGGCGCCAAAGATAGGGGGTGTGACCCAATGGCTTGCTTGCTTGCTCTTTGACTGGCATGTGTATGAAACGGGGGTGTGGGGCGCGAGTGAGCCATTCCTGGCATCATAGAGTCTTGGATTTCGTACAGTTAAAGTGTGGAGCTTGCTTCTGGGAGTCATTTCATGCGTGCTGGCCTGAGTCCCTGACGCCCACCCGGGCAGTCTTGAGGGAGAGCTTGGATACTGTTAACTGTATTCGTACACAACTTGAAGCTTGTCTTCGCCCTGTAAAATGTGTTTTGGAAGCTCTGCGTCACTCTCTGCACTGTCTTGTATTGTATGGTGTTGTGTTGTGAGCCGCTCTGAGACCCCTTCGGGGTGAGACGGGCGGCATGCAAATAAACTGATTGTGTTCTTAACATGGTTTGGTATTTTATTTTACTTAAATATTTTGCTGTGTTTGCTTTATACTGTCTTACTGTGTTGCTGGGCTTGGCCTCATGTAAGCCGCCCCGAGTCCCCTTGGGGAGATGGCGGCAGGGTATAAGTAAAGACTATTATTATTATTATTATTATTATTATCAGGCTGTACAGCTCTGGACATACTGCATTCTTACAAAACCTAGACCACAAAAGCATGAAACATCAGGCAGAACAAATGCAAAGAGGAAAACAAAGGGAATTGCGAACTTCTACTCCGGACCACGAAAATAGAGACAGGGGTGCAGAAGCACAGGGTGGAAGGCGGCCAGGCTAGCAGCAGGACACCAGGGAAGGGGGACAGAGGAGATGGGAGGATGGACCTCCAGTGCTAAAGGTGACGTTTGCGCTATGGCTCGAGGGGTGGGAGGCAAGCCACCAAGTTCACCGCATCCACTACAGGCCCCTCTTCGGCCCTCGGAGCCCATTTGCTGGGGTGTCATTGAGGATCACCTGCCAGGTGAGCTGAGGCTTGTTTCCTACGCAGGACATTGTATACCATGTGCCACCACGTAAATGGTCCCCCAATTAACCAGAGAGATTATTGATCACATTCACAAGTACCACGGCTTTCTCCCTACAATAACCGCAGATTGCGGGGCCCACTTTGCCTCCTCGTTTGGGAGAGGGCTCTTCCGCCTCCCGGGAGTACAGCCAGCTCTGGGTCCTGCTTATTGCCCTCAAACGTGTTGGCCCAACTGGAAGCGTCCAGCAGGTGCTTCAGCGACACCTGCATTAATGCTTTAATTATGACAAGGTGACGGGTCGGGGCTGCTCACCTTTCCTGGGATGGCTCAGAATAGGCTTCCCATTGGCTTTAACTGTTTATTTTAATAGTGCCAGTGTTTAATTTCAATGTGTGTGTTTTTCGGCTTTAAATTATATCCCGTGTTGCTTTTATTGTTAGCGGAAAGCAGGAGAGATGATATGATGATGAGATAACTCTGTGAATTGCAAGGCTGGGTGATTGCCTTCTGAAAGCCTTTGGCCTTCGCCGACCCTTGCAACCACCCCCTTTGACCCCTGGCATGGTCACATTGGGCACTGAGGGTCCAAGATATTATAATAATAATAATAATACTTTATTTATACCCCGCCGCCATCTCCCCAAGGGGAGGCCAAGCCCACAGCACAATACATCCGTCGTTCCCAAAGTGGGCGGTACCGCTCCCTGGGGGGCGCTGGAGCAATCCAAGAGACCGGTGATGGCCACCTTGGTTGGCCCCGCCCCCTCCAAAATGGCTGCCGCCCCCCTCTGCCAGCCTGTATCCGCACCCATGCCGCTTTGCCTCCAGGTCGGCGCAGAGGGATTCCTCCTCCTCCTCCTCTTTGGCAGCAAGGAGTCAAGGGGAGGCACTTGGAGGGTTCCCGCACCCGTGGCCTTAGTGCCGCCACAGCCATGCGCTGCCCCGCCACCCCTTGGCCCTGTTAGCCTGGCTGGTGCTGCTCTTCCGCTCGGGGGCTGGGGAGGAAGAGGCAGAGGCGTGGACGCTGTGAGTGCCGGATCTGAACGGAGGGAGCGAGCAGGCGGCCAAGGGCAGAGGCCCCACCCGGGGAAGGAAGGAAGGAATGCAGGACTCCGTCCTCCCCCTGCAGGAACAAAACAGCATTCAATCTCTAGGCGGGAGGGGACCATTGTATCGCTTCAATAAACTACAATGAAAGGTAGGGTGAATCTTGTTCATCCCTTTGGGTAAAATCAACCTGTAAGAAACCTTATTCACTACCTGACTTATTCGGAAAGGGCCAATATATTTCGGGCTTAACTTCCGGGAAGGTAATCCTAACTTAATGTTTTGAGTAGATAACCAGACCAAGTCCCCCTCCTGGTATTCCTCTCCCTCCTGTCTCCGTCGATCCCCATATTTCTTATAGGAGCCTTGGGCTTTCCTCAAGGCTTCAGTGACTTCCCTCCATTCCTCCTGAGCTCGCACCGCCCAATCCTCCCTCCCTCTTCGGGAAGGCCGAACAGCTGGGGCATGGGAGCCACTTCCTGTCCATACACTATAGCGAAAGGAGATCTTCCGGTCGAGGAATGCACTGATCCGTTATACGCCATTTCCGCATATGGCAACAGGTCGGCCCAATTATTCTGTTCCATATTGCTAAAGATCCGCAGATAACTTCCCAAAGATTTTTGTGTTCTTTCTACGCCCCCATTGCAGCAAGGATGATAAGCCGTAGTAAGCCGTCTCTCCGCCCCCAAACACTCTAAAAACTTCTCCCAGAACCGCGCAGTAAACTGCACCCCCCGATCGCTAAGAACCTGTTCTGGGCACCCATGCAATCTATACACATGGCGGATATATAACTTAGCTAATTTCTCAGCCGATGGCAATCCCTTCAACGGAACAAAGTGAGCCTGTTTGGAGAACAGATCTAACACCGTCCAAATATACTTATAACCTCGACTAGACGGCAGTTCCCCCACAAAGTCCGTACTCACATGAGTCCACGGCCGGACCGGCTCAGCTACTACCTGTATCAAACCTTGTGGCTTGGCTGTAGGAACCTTTCCTCTAGCACAAGCTTCACAACTACGAACATACTCTCGCACTTCCGCCCGTACACCAGGCCACAAATAACGCCTTGTCACTGCCAGAAGGGTCTTAGTAAACCCCCAATGACCAGCAGTCTTGTGATCATGGCCCAATTCTAACACCTTTCTCCTTAATCCTCGGGGAATATATACCTTGGTCCCCACAAACCACACACCATTTAGCAACCGGCATTCCTTCTCATGACAACCTAACCAGTCATCTTCCTTGTAGTGTCCTTGCAACTCTGAATACCATTCCGCAACTTCCACCTTCTCCTCCTTCTTAATCTCCCTGACCTGAGACCGGGTCTGCACCCCCAGACCCCACTGATTTTTGGTAAACACACTCTCCAACTCTGCAGGAGGATTAGGGCTTCCCAAAGGATATCGAGACAAGGCATCTGCCACCACGTTCTCCTTACCCTTGATATGCTGTAGCGAGAAATTAAATCGGGCGAAATACTGAGCCCATCTCACTAATTTCGGGGACAACTTCTGAGGGGCTTTCAAGTACTGCAAGTTCCGGTGATCTGTCAACACCACAAATGGGTGGACTGCCCTTTCCAAGAAATGCCGCCAAGTCTGTAACGCACACTTCACTGCAAAAGCCTCTTTTTCCCAGACCGGCCAACCCCTCTCATGTTCTCCAAACTTCTTAGAGAAATATGCACAAGGTCTCAACCGTCCCGACTCATCCTTTTGCAACAAAGCCCCTCCATATGCCCACGCCGAAGCGTCACATTGTACCACAAAGGGCTTCTCTGTGTCTGGATGCACTAACAAGGGGCCCCTAGTGAAAGCCTCTTTCAACTTTACGAATGCTCCCTGACAATCCTCTGTCCAAACCAACTTGGCTCCTAGAGACCTAGCCCTCTTAGACTCCCCCTTCCCTTTGGTTTTCAGAAGATCTGTCAAAGGAAGTTTAACACTTGCAAAATCAGCAATAAAGGTGCGATAAAAATTGGCTAGCCCCAAGAAAGCCTGCAGCTGCCTCCGCGTCTGTGGAGCCTCCCAGCTCAACACATCTTCCACCTTGGCAGGGTCCATGGCAACCCCTTGCTCACTAATGCGATAGCCCAAGAAATCAATCTGATTCTTGCTAAATTCGCACTTACTTAGCTTCGCATATAGCTTCGCTTGTCTCAGCCTCTCCAACACGTCACGCACCAAACGATCGTGCTCCTCCTTCGTTCGCGTCACTATCACTATATCATCCAGATATACAAACACCCCCTTATACAAAAGGGGGTGCAGCACCTCATTTATTTATTGCATAAATATGCCGGGGGCTCCGGCCAAGCCGAAAGGCATGACGGTCCATTCAAATAACCCGAGAGGACAGGAAAAAGCCGTCTTCGACTTATCACTCTCCTTCACCCTAACCATATGAAAGGCGTCTATTAAATCCAGCTTCGTGAAGTACCTACCTCCCCCCAACTGACCCAACAAATCCTTAATCAAAGGCAAGGGATAACAGTTAGTGGTACTCACTGCATTTAACCCCTGATAATCTATACATAACCGCAGCTTCCCATCCTTTTTCTCTCTAAATAGTACAGGAGCAGCCACAGGGGACTCAGACCTTTCAATAAACCCTTTACTCAGGTATTCATCAATCTGCTCCCGTAACACATCCTTCTCCCGCACTGACATGGCATAGATCTTGGGTTTGGGTAATGAAACCCCTTCTTCAAGTTCTACCTTACATTGCACATTCCTAAAGGGTGCCCGCACCGGATCAAACACATCAGCATAATCCCGATATTCTTCTGGCACTCCTTGTACCTTAACCTTACTCCCTTCTTCTCTCCCAGGGCTACATTGTAATGTTCCTAACTTCCAATCAATTTTGGGATTGGCCTGCTCTAACCACGGCATTCCTAACACCACCTCAGAACCTTTTATAGGGGCTACTACAAAATCAATCTCCCCTTCCCATGGGCCCACCCGGCCCTTTAAACCTTTGGTGCCTAAAGGAAACGGTCCTCCCTCAATAAATGACCCATCCATTTGCGCAAACTGTACAGGGGCAGGCATAATTTCAGTGTTACATTCTAATTTCTCAACCAAACTCGGTGACATCATGTTTTCAGAGCACCCACAATCTACCAAGGCTTGATGACTTTCATAAACCCCTTTTTACATAACTCCAAAGGGCATTGTATACTTTGGAGACTATCACTCACCCCAATGCCCTGCACTTCTTCTCTAGACCCCATAGCAGCTCTAGCAACAGCCACTCAGTTGGGGTTTGGCACGTGTCTCTTTTGGCATTGTGCCGCTAAGTGTCCCGGTTGTGAACACACAAAACACAGGCCCTTCCCCAGCACCGGCTTCCGAACAACATTAGGTCTCCCATCACTGGCACCACCACGCCTGGGCTCTCCTCGGCCTGTGCGCCATTCTCCCGAGCCACGTCCTGGTCCACGAAATCTCCCCGGCTGGGACTTCCGTCGCTGCACCTGGGCCAGGATCCCCTCAACGTTACCGGCCAGCTGGATCCACCCATCGACATCTCCAGGATCACCACGATGAAGGCACCACTTCAAGATCTCTCTCCGCAAGCCGTCTTTAAACAACTCCAGCAACGTTGCAGGGGACCATTCAGCTACTTTCCCCGCCAGGCTCATAAACTCATCTGCATACTCCGTCACCGACCGGGTGCCTTGGGTCAAGCTCCGCAACGCCTCCTTGGCCTTCACTCTCTCCAGAGGGTCTCGAAAGCGATTCCTCACTGCCAACAGGAACCCACGTAATGTCCTCAAGCACGGATCTCTGCGGTCGTGACATTGTACATACCACTCAGCCGCCTTCCCTTTAAAGACCGCACCAACGGCTCGCACCCGGCTGCCATCACTCGGGTAGAGGTGTCCATAATCCTCCATGTGATCACTCACGGCCGCCACAAAGGAGGCTACTTTATTAGCCTCTCCTTCAAACTCTACGCGAAGAGGCTCCTTCCGGGGTCTCCTCTCCACGTCATGGAAACGGGATTCCCTCCACTGCGGAGCTTCTTCCGGCCTCCGAATCCCTCTTCCCAAACCCGCTGGTTGCGGGCGCTCCGAAGATCGGCTCCTCTCTCGAACTGGAGGCCACCCATCCGACTTTTTTAGCTGGTGACCCCCCTCGGTCCACACTCCCCAGGGAGATCTAGGACGCGCCTCCAACTTCTCACCATCCATCCAGGACTGCCATGTGAAGTCCCCACCTCCGGGTGCTACCCACATGGACTCCTCCTGCTTCCTCTGCGACAACCTTCGGAGGGTATTCTCCATCGCCTCCACCTTACATCGCACCACCTCCATCTCCGTCGGAGACTCTGGCTCGGGAGTCTCACTCCCACTCACAGGCCCCTTGGCCTGGCTTCTCACTGGGTCCACCTGAGCTGGCATGCCACTCCATACCGCTTCTCTGGTCCCTCCGGTCTTCCGGAAATCCACCTGAATGGGAGCACGGGCAGCCCGTGCCCCCATTTCTCTGGATGCACCTTCAACTCCACCATAGCCCACCTGAGGAGGAAACATACGCTGTCTTCCTGCTTCTCTGGGCTCGTCCGGGAACCCCACATGGTCGATAGTGGTCCATTCCCACTCCAACGTTTGCTGGACCTCTTCTGGAGCAAGGTTCCAAGTGTCCAAATAATCTTCTTCCTCCAACCTCTCCATCTTGGGAAAGTTGGTATGGGCTTTGGCTTCTGTGAGAACGCTCCAATTTGCTGTAAAGATGACGCTCACGCAGGGCTCGATCCAACCAGATTTATTGCAGGTGTAACACCTATAAAGCCAAAGCAGTGTCCCTTCGCCCAAACACACCTTTTATACCCCGACCTCCTCCTTCCCTTCCCATGCCATATCCTGGGAAGGTTGCATCATGTCCTGCTGACTCAGCAGTCCCACTGTCCAAGGGATATGACCTCATTCCCCTCTGAGTCAGCATATTCCCATTCAGTGTCCAATGACCAGAGGAGGTTACATCACTTCCGTTCTGATTCAGCACTTTCCCCAGAGGATTGCATGATCCTGGGGATTTCCCCAATGTCCAGTGTCAAAGCAGGTCAAGGCAGACTGGGACTCTTAGCCTCTTCTAGGTTAAGAGCTCCCAGCTCTGACAGCAGGCAAGCAGGCAGGCAAGCAAGCAGATCGGGGCCTTCCTGCCCCCCCAATCTGTCTCTCTTCACCACACTCGTAGTCTTCGGCTGCTCTCCTCTTGCTGCCCCCTGGCCCTGCTCTTGGCCTGCCTGCTGCTCCCGTCTGAGGGCAACTGGATACCCTTCCCACTGCCGGAGTCTTATTTATTTATTTACTAGCTGAGGACCAGGAGGTGCCCGGGTTATTTGAGGAAGGCATTGTGTGCCAAGGTTGGTTCCTATTAGATGTGTATTTATTTATTTATATCAGGAGTTTACCCCGCTCTTCTCAACTCCCGATGCCTACATAGTAACAATATAAAACCCCAAAAAACCCCTTCAACAGTAAGATACATTAAAAAAACATTAAAACAGTTGCCTTAGCATCATACACATTCATTCCAGATTAAAACCATGTTCAGTCCATAACAGCATTGGTCCTCTTCGTCTACTTTCTATTTAAAATCCAATCCTAAAATGCTGCCTAAAATGCTGCCTGTGTATGTGGCTTGCAGTGGTCTCAGGAAGTAAGTGAAGGTACTGCAAGTCCCATTGCCCATGGTCCATCCCCCTCCCAACAGCACCAGGATGTAGAGTGGGTCATGGGGGCTTTGTGCCACGTTTGGTGTTGATCATTCATTGGATGAGGGTCGCAGTAGTCTCAGAAGGTGAGTGAAGGTACTTCAAGTCCCATCATCCATGGTCCATCCCCCTCCAAACAGCACCAGGATGTAGAGTGGGTCATGAGGGCTATGTGTGCCAAGTTTGGTTACTGTTAATTCAGGCCATATAGAATGTCCCATTAACTGAGGCCTAGTCAGGGAAATCAAGTTAATGAAGCCGTACTGTAAATTTTGGGCCTGGTTTGTGATTTGTAGGGGCTACAGTGTTTTCTGGGAAGTGAATTGGGATGCAAATCCCATCATTCGTGGCCCATCCTGTCCTAAACTCTCTTTTGGGGCCTGGCCATACACAATGTCCTATTAACTGAGGCCTAGTCAGCAAAATCAAGTTAATGAAGCCTTACTGTAAATTTTGGGCCTGGTCTAAACTCTCTTTTGGGGCCTGTAATGTACTGGCCTGCTCTGCTGGTAATTGGTAACTTTAAAAGGCGGAATGGCAGGCAGCCGTTTTCTAAAAGCTGAGGGGGAGGAGAAACCAGGAATCCATTTTGTTTTCACAGAGCCAAGTGGGGAGGGAATGTGGATGGCGCATATTTTCCCTCAGTGGGAAGAAATCCTGTTGTTTGAATGTAGAGGCCTGGATTCTGGGATGCTGGCTAATCAGTGGCAATCCATGCCCTCTGTCTGGTGCCTTAGAATTTTGGAGTGGCGAGGCTGGCCAATCAAAGGACTTTATGCAAATAGCTGCCACATATCCGCCCTTCCGCCCTCCGCACACATACATACATACATACAAACATTCCGCTTTATTAAGGTATACATATACATATTTATTGTTTTGGCTTGTTAGTCGCCCCTTCCGGCAGGCTCGGGGCGACGTACATATGCATAAAACCATAAAAACACTGTGAAAACAACGGACCAAAGGCCACCTATTAAAATTGCAACAGCAGAAACCCATTAAAATAGCTCTTAGGCCTGCATTACAGTAAGCGGCCCAGAGATGCCTATGGCCCAAACGCTTGGATGGACAGGAGGGTCTTACAAGCCCTGCGGAAGGCCAGCAGGTCGGTCTGCGCTCGGATTGTGGAGGGGAGGGCGTTCCACAAGACCGGCGCAGTGGCACTGAAAGCCCTCCTCCGCGTTGTAGACACATGGATGGATTGACAGGTAGGTACCACCAAGAGGTTCTGAGATTCAGATCGCAGTGGTCGTGGGGGACTGTATTGGGAGAGGCGGTCCCTTAGGTACACTGGCCCCAGACCATTCAAGGCCTTGAAGGTCAGAACCAGCACCTTGAAGGTGATCCGGTGCTCTATTGGAAGCCAGTGCAGTCCGCGCAGGACAGGCGTGATGTGGCAGCGAGATGGAAGGCCTGCCAGTAGCCGAGGTGCAGCGTTCTGCACCAGCTTCAGCTTCCGGATCACCGACAAGGGAAGGCCGATGTAGAGGGCATTACAGTAGTCCAATCTTGAGATGACCGTGGCTTGGACCACTGTGGCTAGGTCATGACGGGACAGGTAGGGAGCCAGCCTCCTCGCCTGCCAGAGGTGATGGAAAGCCACTCTGCTGACGATGGAGATGTGCTTCTCCATCGACAGCTGGGAGTCAAGGGTGACTCCCAGACTTTTCACAGATGGAGACGGGCGAAGTGTCGCCCTGTCCAGGGTTGGGAGCTGGATCCCTCCCGTGCCCAGACAACCCAGCCACAGGATCTCCGTCTTAGCCGGATTCACCTTCAACCTACTGGCTAAGAACAGAACCGACAGGGCGGGCCACATGAACATATAGGATGTTTAAGACTTTTAACTGTAGACGACGGACATAATGTCACGCCGTCCAGGGAAGGAAGTTGGGTCTCAACCCCACCCGGGCAACCCAGCCACAGGATTTCCGTCTTAGCTGGATTCACCTTCAACCTACTGGCTCGCAGCCATCCAGTGACGGCTTCAAGGCAGCGATGGAAATTATCGGGTACAGAGTCGGGCCGGCCCTCCATCCCCAGAATGAGCTGGGTGTCATCCGCGTATTGGTGACACTCCAGCCCGAAGCTGCGTGCCAACCGGGCAAGTGTATAACAATAACAATAATAACGTCCTTCAACATATTTAGTGGAACGTGGATTCAGTGTGGTAACCAATTTATTAACAAAAAAAGAAACCGGTTGCAAAACAGTCAATCGCGATGACTTGAGACGACTGCTGACGGAAACAGAGCCGAGGATTCCTAGAGTGGCAGCAGCAGGCCAGGCCCATCCTCCTCATCGAGATGACTTCGAATGGTTTAACTTTTTTTGTGTGACCTTTCTATTCCAAGTTCAACAAATAGTTTCATCTTTTCAAACTTCAATGTTTCTAATTTACACCTTTCTTTATTATATTTTACGAAAAAGGTAGAAATATTAATTAATCTTTCTCTTTAATTGCTATTAAAATTTTAAAGGAAATAATTTCCCGGGGGGGGGGCTGAGTAAATTTGTTTCCGGAAAAGGGGGGGGGGAGGCCAAAAAAGTTTGGGAACCACTGCAATACATCAATATAAAACATATACCAAAAAAATACACAATGCATCCAGACCAAACTGGGTTTCTCTCAGGCAGGACATGGGCAGATTCCATAAGGAGAGCATGAGGTGTAATCCCCAAGGGTCAGTCCTCTGGGTGGAGGGGGGGGCCGGCCTTTCCCTTTCCTTCCTTGGTCTGAATCCAGGCCCCTCCCTCCCTCCTCTTCCCCCCTCCAAGAGGAGCTCTCCCCACAAAAGCTTCCTTCGGGGCCCCTCCCTCTTCCCTCCCACAGGCCCCCTTCAAGCCCCCCCCCCTCAACGGGGGAGGAATGGGACTTGGATCTCCAGACGGGGAGAAAGGCTGGGGTTCCGAAGGGCTGCTCATCCACCCGGGGGGGGGGGGGGAGTCCTCCTCTGTGCTGCCTGCTTCGCTCTTCCGGGAGGACGGATCCAACCCGCGAATCCCTGCCGTTCCTTCGTTCATCAGAGCCAGAGAGGGGGCCCTGGCCCACACTCCCATTGAGGCTTTAACACAGGAAGCGAGCAGAGTTCTGGGAAATGTAGTTTAGGGTGGAGCCTTTTGCGTTCTCTGCCACATAATAGTGCCTTCCCAAACTACATTTCCCAGAATTCTCCTGGCTGCCTTGTGCCCCCTCCTACTCCTCCCTAAAAGTTGTGCTGAGGGGAGCACACCCGTGTTCCTTCTCTAAAGGGACTGAGAGATGAAAAGGGATTGTTGGGGGTTGAATCCACTCTGTGAGGAAAGCCAAGCTGAGAGGCCGTAACTCCAAAGGGGGGAGGGGGGGGCTAGCAGTGGTCAATGTGGTCTACCATTGAAGCAAGTTTCATCCCCACAGGTCAAAGGAGGGGGAAAGCAGCCCTGGAGCTCCTCCCACTTGCGCCATGACATAACGAAGACACGACTGAGCCAGCCTGCAGCCCGGCTTGACCCCTCGTGGAGCACCAGGCCTGCAACTCAGCTGGCCTTCCTCACACCATCCCATTCGGCAAACAGTACTGATGTATGGACGTCTAATTAGGAACCATCGACATTCAGACCTCAACTTGGACTTCCGCTTTAGGAATGGCAGAATGTCTACATGACGAAAAGCTCTGTCCGTAGTCGTTAGCAAGAGGAGTGCCTCCAAGGAGCTCAAAAGGAGGGCAGGAGTTCACCTGGCTACACATAAATACACATAACTACAAAGCATGGGTTAGGTAAAACTACAAACAAAGAGTGTCAGTGTAAATTCCAATATGTGAACTGTAATCAGAATGCATATAACATAACACTGAACAGCACAATAGAACAGATACACATCTATACAAACTTCCCATCACTTGTAGCTGCCCAAAAGTCTACGTAGGAATGACGTCGAGGCAATTGAGGCAGAGATTTATTGAGCACAGGAGCCAAGCGTCCGGGAAGTGAAGATAGACCTTTCTATGGGCATTGCAAGCAGTTTAAACACGGTGTCAGCACTTTAAAACTCCAAGTCCTAGAAAAAGTGGATCCCAGACCTCGTATAGATTACAACCAGGTGTTACGTAATATGGAAAATAAATGGATTATTCTCCACGTTACGGAGCTCCCAAATGGGTTAAACGAACCTATCAGCCTTCACTCATTATTAGCATAATCAGCTGTAATGCTTAATTGAATGAGGTATTTATATGACTCTAGAACCTTGGCCAATCGCCTTTAAGGTCACCTTACTCCATTGGTAAGGTTATGTCTGTGATGTATCCTATCATGGTATGTATAATCTCTATCTGTATATCTGTATATCTGTATCTGTATACCTTAATAAAGCGGAATGTTTGTATGTATGTTTGTATGTGTGTGTGTTTGTATGTATGTGGCAGCGTTCTGATTGGCTCCCGGCCTCTACATTCTGACAACATGATTGGTTGCCACTGAGGGAGCATTTGCATAACGCCTCTATTGGCCAGCCAACACGAACATTCCGACCCTCTAAACTGCCAGAGGGGGATAAGGCCAAGGCCTGAGGCAGTCGCCAACACGAACATTCCGATGCTCTAAAGTGGCAGAGGGGGTCAGGAACAGGCCTGAGGCAGTCAGGCATGGTGGGAGTTTCAGGCCAAAACACTTTGCGACCCCTTTGCGACCCCAAACAATGAGAGAACAAGACCAAACTTGCCACACAGAACCCTCAAGACCCACTCTACATCCTGGTGCAGTTTGAGGGAGGATGGGCCATGGATAGCCGGGACTTGCAGTGCTTTAACTCACTTGCTTAGAGCACTCTGGCCCACACCATAGAAGGATCAGGACCACACTTGGCACACAGATGCCCACTGGCCCACTTTACAACCTGGTGCAGTGTAGGGCAGGATGGGCCACAAATGATGGGATTTGCAGAACCCAATTCATTTCCCACAGAACATTGAAGCCCCTACAAATCACAGACCAGGCCCAAACTTGGCACACATAGCCCCATGACCCACTCTACATCCTGCTGCAGTTTTGAGTGGGATGGCCCACAGATGATGGGACTTGAAGTACCTTCAGTAATTTCAGGATACCACTGCAACCTCATCCAATGACCAATCAAGAACAAACTTGGCACACAGAGCCTCATGACCCACTCTACATCCTGGTGCAGTTTGGAGGAGGATGGATCATGGGTGATGGGACTTGAAGTACCTTCATTCACTTCCCAAAACCCTGCAAACCTAATCCACTGACTGATCGAGACCAAACCTGACACACAGAGCCCCCTTGACCCACTCTACATCCTGGTGCAGTTTGAGGAGGATGGACAATGGATGATGGGGCTTGCAGTACCTTCACTAACTTACAGAGGCCCTGCAAGTCAAACCATCTCATAAAGACCAACCTTGCCACACAATGCCTTTTTATTAACCCGGGCAGGGCCGGGTCCTCAGCTAGTACATTATAAAAGAGAATGTTTGTAATAAAGCGGAATGTTTGTATGTTGTGTGTGTGCGTGTGTGTGTATGTGTTTGTATGTATGTATGTGGCAGCGTTCTGATTGGCTCCAGGCCTCTACATTCCGACAACATGATTGGTTGCCACTGAGGGAGCATTTGCATAACGCCTCTAATGGCCAGCCAACATGAACATTCCGACCCTCTAAAGTGGCAGAGGGGATGGCAAAGGGAAGCAGGCACGAAAGGCCTGAGTGGCAGAGGGGGTCAGGAACAGGCCAGGCATGGTGGGGAGTTTCAGGCCAAAACACTTTGCGACCCCTTTGCGACCCCAAACAATGAGAGAACAAGACCAAACTTGGCACACAGAACCCTCAAGACCCACTCTACATCCTGGTGCAGTTTGAGGGAGGATGGACCATGGATGACGGGACTTGCAGTGCTTTAACTCACTTGCTTAGAGCACTCTGGCCCACACCATAGAAGGATCAGGACCACACTTGGCACACAGATGCCCACTGGCCCACTTTACAACCTGGTGCAGTGTAGGGCAGGATGGGCCACAAATGATGGGATTTGCAGTACCCGATTCATTTCCCACAGAACATTGAAGCCCCTACAAATCACAGACCAGGCCCAAACTTGGCACACAGAGTACCCATGACCCACTCTACATCCTGCTGCAGTTTTGAGTGGGATGGACCACGGATGATAGGACTTGAAGTACCTTCACTCACTTTCTGAGACCACTGCGACCCTCATCCAATCACCAAACAAGAACAAACTAGGCACACAGAGCTTCCATGACCCACTTTACATCCTGGTGCAGCTTGGAGGAGGGCAGACCATGCATGATGGGACTTGAAGTACCTTCACTCACTTCCCAAAACTGCTGCAAGCCACGTAAACATCTCATAAGGACCACCCTTGGCACACAATGCATTTCTCAAATAACCCGGGCAGGGCCGGGTCCCCAAGCTATTCTCTATTCTCTCTATTATATATCAAAAAGTGGAATGTTTGTATGTTTGTTTGTTTGTATGTTTGTTTGTATGTATGTGGCAGCGTTCTGATTGACTGCCACTTTCACAGGCCACAGTGACCAGCGTGGGTGATGGACCTGCACCAAACTTGGGACACATAACCCCCCTGACCCCCTTTACATCCTGGTGCGGTTTGGGGGAGGTGGATCACGGATTATGGGATTTGTAGTACATTTAAACACTTTGGTTCCCACAGACCACTGCGGCCACCTAAAAGGACCAATACAGACCACACTTGGCACATACAGCCCCCATTACCCACTCTATGTCCTGGTGCAGTTTGGAGGAGGGCGGACCATGGATCATGGGACTTGAAGTACCTCTACTCACTTCCCAAGTCCGCTGCGACCCTCATCCAATTACTGATCAAGACCACACTTGGCACACATAACCCCCATGACTACCTTCATGTCCTGGTGAGGTTTGGCGGAGGATTGACAATGGATCATGGGATTTGTAGTACTTTCACACCACTCTTTTCCCACAGACCCCTGCAACCCTCATACACTGACTGATCGAAACCACACTTGGCACACAGAGCCCCAGTGACCCACTCTACATCCTACTGCAGTTTGGAGGAGGGCAGACCATGGATGATGGGACTTGCAGTACCTTCCCCTCACTTTACAAGACTGCTGCAAACCTAATCCTATGACTGATCAGGCCCAAACCTGGCACACAGAGCCCTCATGACCCACTCTATATCCTGGTGCAGTTTTGTGTGAGATGGACCACGGATGATGGGACTTGAAGTACCTTCACTCACTTCCTAAAAACAATGCAACCCTCATCCATTCACCAATACAGACCACACTTGGCACACAGAGCCCCCATGACCCAATCTACATCCTACTGCAATTAGGAGGAGGGTGGCCCACAGATGATGGGACTTGCAGTACCTTCACTAATTCCATGATACCACTGCAACTCCTTATAATGATTGATCAAGACCAAACTTGCCAAATAGAGCCCCCATGACCCACTCCACATTCTGCTGCAGTTTGGAGGGCAGACCATGGATAATGGGACTTGCAGTACCTTCACTAATTCCATGATACCACTGCAACTCCCTCAAGCCCAAACTTGCCACACAGAGCCCCCATGACCCACTCCACATCCTGCTGCAGTTTGGAGGAGGGCAGACCATGGATGATGGGACTTGCAGTACCTTCTCCAATTTCATGAGACCACACCTACTCCCAATATTGATGGATCTCACCCAAACATGGCACTCAGAGCCCTCATGACCCACACTACATTCTGGTACTGTTTCGAGGGGAATCAACCATGACCGATGGGACTCGCAGTACCTTCACTAACTTCCAGAAACCACTGCAAGCCACATAAACATCTGATAAGGACTAACCTTGCCACACAATGCCTTTCTCAAATGACCCGGGCACCGCCGGGTCCCCAAGCTAGTAATGAATATTTTAAATGGGATTTTATTGTGTTAGCACTTATGGTCATGGATATTACTTAATTCTTACAGAGAGGACACCCACATGCGTTATTATGAAGCCTTGACAAAGCTCCGTAGGGAGCGAAACGGATTACAGTGGCCAGTTTACAAGTGAATTTATCACCCCGTCGGCTTCCTCTTATCCCGATTTTTCCAAGCGTGTAGATTTACAACTCTTTGCTGTCTGATCTTCCCTTTGGGTTTATCATGGCTGATCGTGCACTTTAAAGACTCTCCATTTTCGGAATGAGGGACCGTTCTACGCAATTCATCAGCACACCCTGATGAATTGTGTTTGCTGTGTATTTTACTGTGTTTTTATTGTATTTTTACTGTGTATTATTGTGTTTTATGGTGTTTTTATAGTGTAATATTGTGCTTTTAAATTGTGGTTCCACTGTTGTGAGTCGCCCCGAGCCACACCGGGAGTGGCGACTAACAAGTGTGAATAGTAAATAAATAAAAAATAAATAAATAATCCGGTTTATATGATGCCGTTGTGAACATTTATATGCATAGACTCTACCCTACCCTTGGACTTTGGGACATTATATTCTCTTCAGTAGGGTAAAGTCTGCGTGTTCGGTTTGTATAGATGTGTATTTGTAAAGAAATGTTAAAGGAATACTTTAAGTTCAATAAAGACCCAGACTCCCCAATAGAAACAATCTGGGATGCCTCAAAAGCATACATGCGAGGACACTATATCCAACAAAGTGCCAGAAGGAACAGAGAAAGAAACAGTAAAAGACAAGAGATAGAAAAGGAAATCTCTATTTGGGAAAAAAAATTAAAAAGTAACCCCAAAGACAAGAAAATTAAAACTCAAGTGGATCTGCTCCATAAACAAATAGAGACAATGCAACTAGAAGAGATAACAAAGAAATTAAATGTAATGAAACAGAGACATTTTGAAAATGCGAATAAGGTGGGGCGATGGAAAATTAAAAAGAGGAGACAAAAGCAATACATAAATAAAATTATAGAAAATGGAAGGGAGTTGGTTCAACAAAAGGAAATAGAAGAACAATTCCTGAAATTTTACAGAACACTGTATGCAGAGGACAAAATCCCTGGGGAGAAAATAACAGAATATTTGGGGAGTAAGAAAATCAGGAGGATCTTGGAACAACAACGAGAGACTCTGAATAGGCAAGTTACAGAGGAAGAGATCAGGAGTGCAATTAAATCTTTAATTGCAAATAAGACCCCAGGGCCGGATGGCTTCTCTTCCCACTACTATAAAATTCATACAGAGCTCCTGGTACTCCCATTAAAAAATGTAATGAATAAGGTTCTGACAGAGCAAAAAAATCCCAAGCTCATGGACAGGCTCGAATGTGACTCTAATACCCAAAGAGAACGCTGACAACACAAAACTTAAAAATTTCCGCCCAATCGCATTATTAAACACAGATCATAAAAAATTTTCAGGAATCTTAGCGGCAAGACTGAAAGGTGTATTGAACGAAATAATCCACATTGATCAATCGGGCTTCCTGCCGGGCCGACAAATCAAAGACAATACGAGATTGATGGTGAATATAATTGAGCATTATAATAGGAATATACAAAAAGAAGTCGGCATCCTTTTTTTGGATGCCGAAAAGGAATTCGACAAGGTTAATTGGAACTTTATTTTTGAATTGATGAGAGAGATGGACATGGGATTTTATTTTTCGAATGCTATCAGAGCCATATACAGTGGTCAAAAGGCGAGAATTATTATAAACAATCAATTAACAGAGGAAATTGAGTTAAGGAAGGGCACGAGACAGGGCTGCCCGCTGTCACCATTGATTTTTGTTATGACCTTAGAGGTTCTTTTAGAAAGTGTTCGAAATAATAAGGAAATTAAAGGGCTGAGAATCCCTAACAATACATATAAGATGTCTGCTTATGCCGACGATATGATGTGTGTAATGGAAGATCCTTTGCAGCAATGGAGGTTGTGGTGGGAAGAAATAGAAGCTTTTGGGGATGTCGCCGGGCTAAAGATTAATAAGGACAAAACTAAATTTATAACAAAAAATATGACGGAAAAAAGAAAGGAGAGTCTGGAGAGGGAAACAGGAATTAAAGTGGTAAAAATGGTAAGATATTTGGGAATCTATGTGACGGCAAGCAATGCCCAGCTACTTCAGAACAACTATGAAAGAAAATGGAGGGATATAAAGGAAAAAATGAAAAGGTGGGGAAAATTGCAACTATCATTGTTGGGCAGAATTTCTATAATTAAGATGTCTGTGTTACCAGAAGTTATGTTTCTTTTTCGGACTATACCAGTTTTACGATCCAAGTTTTTGTTGAACAAATGGAGGAAGGACATCCTCGAATGTGTATGGCAGGGCAAAAGAGCCAGAATAGGCTATCAACAACTAAAGGATAATACCAAAAGAGGAGGCTTGGCTCTGCCAGACGTACAGATTTATTATGATTCAGTTGCGCTCTCATGGGTGAGAGAGTGGATAACACTTGAGAAGAGAAAATTACTAGCCCTGGAAGGGGAAGATCTGTTTCGGGGCTGGCACAGCTACTATGGAGGGACAAGGTTAGAATTGAAAAAAACTTTAAAAACCACTTCATAAGGGCTGCGCTTATCAAGGTTTGGGATAACTATAAAGAGAGGTTATGCAACAAAACCCCCTTGTGGTTCTCCCCCAATGAGGCAGATCACAAGAGGGAAATCCCAAAAGAAAGGTGGCTAACCTACAAGAACATTTTACAGATTGAAGGACAGAAAACTGAACTAAAGAGTCTAGAGAACATTCAAAAATTGGAACCTAGCATTACGTGGTTATATTATTGGCAGATAAAGGAGAGCTATAAACAAGACCAAAAAAAGGGTTTTGACCTTATAGGAAACACATGGTCCAGAATCGTAAAATCGGGAAAAAAAATAATACAGAAGACCTATCAGATGCTACTAACATGGGCCACGGAGGACAACTTGGTAAAGGAAGTAATGGTAAAATGGGCCAGGTTGGTAGGCCACACAATAGATTTAAACAAGTGGGAAGAAGTGTGGTGTAAAAAACTAAAATATGCCTATGCATCCGAAATTAAGGAAAATTGGATTAAGACTTTTTACATGTGGTACATTACACCGGAAAAACTCTCTAAATTCAGTAAAGGAAATTGAGTGGGAAATGTTGGAAATGTGGAAGGAATACAGGGACATATCTGCATGTATGGTGGGAGTGTAAGGTGGTAAAAAAATACTGGTGGGAAATATACAAGAGGCTAAGAGATATTTTACAAAAAAAGTTTGATTTCAAACCAGAATATTTTTTATTGGGGATTTTTGACTTTGAGTTGGACAATAACGATGATAAAATCTTTTTTTACCTGGCAACAGCAGCCAGGATAAGTCTGGCGAGACTTTGGAAATTAAAAGAAGTGCCAACCGCAGAGGACTGGCTAAAAAAGGCTTATGACATTATGAATATGGATCTGCTGACGAGAAAGTTGTACAAAACAGAGCTTACGAAAATAGAACTAATTGGAGCAAGTATTTGGATTATCTTAAGAAGATTAAGTACAAAGTATTATAAGCTATAATCCAATGTAAGTTCCTACAAGTTTTGACGGGAAAAGCAAGAAAAGAAGGACCAGTAATTATGACGAAGAGCGAGAAGGGGAAGCTAGGGTAGAAGCACCCCTTCTCGGGAATTAGTGCGAGATTTTCCTTTTTGGAGCAGCTGACTAACGGAGGAAGACAGCAGGGGGAAATCGTGTGTTCGAGGAGGGGTGTGTGGGGTAGATGCGGGGGAGGGAGGAGGGATAAGGGTGGGGGGGGTTTTTGTTGTTCTTCGTTTTTAGGCTAGTTAAATAAGAATGGTTCGGGAGGAAATGGACACGGTATGGATGCTATTGTATTGTATGTCAATCGTTGGCTATGTGTGTCATGTGGTGTTATTGTTTGAATAAAAATCATTTTTAAAAAAAGATGTGTATTTGTTCTATTGTGCTGTTCAGTGTTACATTATATGCATTCTGATTACAGTTCACAAATTGGAATTTACGCTGACTCTCACTGTCTGTAGTTTTACACATAAATAAGCCAAGGAGAAGGGCGGACCTTTGCAAACTTGGCAACGGTGGTGTAGATGGGGAAGCCGTGATGTTTTGGGGGTCTCCTGGAGGATTGCAGCTCCTTAGATCAGTGGTTCTCAACCTGTGTCCCTCCGGGTGTTTTGGCCTACAACTCTTAGAACGCCCGGTCAGCTTACCAGCTGTTAAGACTTCTGGGAGTCGAAGGCCAAAACAACATGTCAGGCAACACGGAGTCAAATTATAAAAACATATTAACAAGAAATGGAGGTAGTCAGCCAGCAGTGGGAGGGGGGCTTACCAGTGTTTTGCATTGAGTGTCACATGTATGGGCAGAAGTCTTGGGTGTGCATTCGCTGCAGTGAGCTCCTGGCTCTCAGGAACGTGTTCTTTCCCTTGAAGCCAAGGTAGCAGACCTGAGAAGCACAGAGAGGAAGTGAGGCAGGAGGAAGAGATCTCCAGGGATGGAATAGAGCATCCCACCCGTCTGAGCAGCCCTCCAGCTGCTTTGGAAAATGGGGGTCTTGGGCAGGGAGGACATCAGTCTGAGGAAGAGGGACCAGCTCCCTTAGTTGGGACCTTCCTCGGAGGATGTGCTTATATCTTCTTGCACCGAGGATACTTCTCAACGGGTGGTAGGAGGGGGCTTCTTGTAGTGGGGCGATTCGATTGTCAGGAACATAGAAAGCTGGGTTTGTGATGGATGTGATGACCGCATGGTA
>JARBWK010000007.1:153437519-153480649 GCA_030556195.1 Anolis apletophallus | reverse complement strand
TATATTTGGACGGTCTTGGATATGTTTTCTAAGCAGGCCCATTTCATTCCGCTGAGGGGGTTGCCGTCAGCAGAGCGCTTGGCGGAGTTGTATGTGCAACATGTATATAGGTTGCATGGTTGTCCGGAGCAGGTGTTGAGTGACAGGGAGTCCAGTTTACAGCTCAGTTTTGGGGAAGATTTTTAGAGGTACTAGGTGCACAAAGACGTTTGACATCTGCTTATCATCCTTCTTGTAATGGCGCTGTGGAGAGGATGCATAAATCTTTAGGAACCTATCTGCGAGTATTCAGCAATCAAGAACAGAATAATTGGTCTGATCTCCTGCCATACGCTGAAGTGGCTTACAACAGTTCCATACATTCTTCGACTGGGAGGTCCCCATTTGAGGTCGTTTATGGGCAAGAAGCGGCTCCATTGCCTCAACTTTTGAAGGTGGAAGGGGAAGGAGAAAGGGTGGAGTGGAGAGGGCAGGCCAGAGAGGTTTGGAAGGAAGTGGCGGAGGCTTTAAGGAAAGCACAACGGTCCTATAAGCTGTTCGGAGATCGCAAGCGGCAGGAAGGGGAGGAGTATGGCGAAGGGGATTTGGTGTGGCTGTCTACGGAGAATTTAAAATTAGGATATAAGTCTAAAAAGTTAAGTCCGAAGTATATTGGGCCTTTTAAGGTGGAAAGGGTTGTGAATAAGGTATCGTACACCCTGCTATTGCCTAAGAGCCTAGGGAAGGTTCACCCCACTTTCCATTGTAGTTTTTGAAAAGTATGTGAATCCGTTTCCCCACGGGATTGAATGTATCTTATTTCCTCAGGGGAGGACGAGGTGGAGGAGACCGTTATGTCAGGATTGGGAAACCTGAGCTTTGGGGAAGACCAGGTTCCCAACCAGTCATGAGGCAGCAGCGACCTTTGCCTTTATTCCTGACGCGACCTTTGTCCTACTTTTCATGAGACTGCTGAGTCAGACTGGGAGTGAGGTAACTTCCAGGAGCCTAGGAGGAAGTGAGGTAAATACCAATGTAATAATTATTCAGCATATAGGTGTGGACGCAGCCACCGACGCGATGTAACCGGACAACGAGAGATGGAAAGCAGCACCAATCTAACTCAATTCGGTTCCACAGGTGTATTCAAATTAACAGCTCACTGATTGATAAATGATCGTTCAACCCTCCACGATACTTTGATGTAAGGTTGAGCTGTTAATTTCAATACACCTGTGGAACCGACTTGAGTTAAATTGGTGCTGCTCTAGACTCCTTTTTGGGGGTTATACATAGGTCTAATATAGACGGAATATTGTGAATGATTCTTGTTTCACAACGACGACGATTGCAAGGTATTATTGACATCGAATTACTAAGATAAAGAATTTATGTTTTACCAACATTGACCTCTGTGTCTTCCTGAACCCGTCCTCTTTGATTGATATTACCCTGGAACTACTTACCTCTTACCCTCTTCGCTCCCTCCCTCTCTCTCAGGAGGAGCTGGACATGGACCCAAGCAAAGCACGCGGTCCACGGGAATGGGAGCCCCTCGTACTAGGCAGCGGGCGCAGGGATTCCTTGGGTTTGCAAGCTTTTAGAGGCCGTGCATCAAGGACTTTGCGAAGGTGACCCTGCCCCTCACAGACGTGTGGAAAAGCAAAGGCAAGGGGCAGGCGAATACAGCCAAAGCCGCACTTGAACTGGACACCTGGGCGCCAGTGGCCGCTTCAGCCACTCAGAACTACGTATGTTCCCCAGCCAGCCCATTCCAGCGCACCCCCATCTAGACCAAGCCCGATTGGTGGGGACGAGGGAGGGGGCCTTCTCCGTGGTTGCCCCTTGCCTCTGGAACTCCCCCCCCCCAAGGGAACAAAGATGGCCCCCTCCCTGCTCTCCTTCAAGACACTTCTGAACACCCATCTCGGCACTTGAGCCTCGGGGGAGGAGAGGAGGAGGAGGAGGAGGAGGAGGAGCCGGGCTCCTCGGTGGGAGGAGGAGGTCAGGAGGAGGAGCTTTTTGACTAATTAGAGGGAAACCCAGTTCCGACTCTGAGGTTTCATGCCTCCGCTCAGGCGACACACAAGCTGGCCTGCGCTTACATCAGAACATTAATAAACATGCTTAAAACACACATTGTAATTAGCTATTTCGTTACAGCCTCTAACCAATGGCAAGCCGCGTGGCAGAGAAGGACGCGCACATACAAGGCGTTCCCATCCTCCTCTCCAGTTCCGTCCCTGTAACGGCATCTTGTGGTAGAGCACCCCAGGGGGACCCCTGCATTCAAGTTAATTTGACCTGCAGCAGGGAGTTCCACAGTTCCTGGATGCCCCGTTGGGCCAGCATCGCTGGGGAGTGTGGCTACAGCAGCGGTTCAACTTAAATACATCCATTTGCCTTGCCTTCCCCCCTTCCTAACATTGTAACAAACCCCCCAATAAAGTATTAATTAATGGCTACATGTTAACTCTCCGTAGTTTTACACCAGGGGTGCCCACACTTTTCCAGCCTGCGAGCTATTTCTGAAACAACCAAGCCCCAAAGATCTCCCTACTCGGAGATCTACCTACAAAGATCTACCTACTCACTACTCAGAGAGCCATAGAAGCAAAATATCAGGATATTTATTTCAGTGAGAGCCATATAAGACATTTTAAGACTGAATTCAACTCAATGTGAGTATCATAAGCCCCTGAGCATTCCTCACAAATGGCATGGGAGCCATACACACTGTGCCTGCGATCTGCCTGGGATCTACCAGGACGCCCTTCGAGATCTACCAGTAGATCACAGTCTACCTAAGAAGCACCCCTGTTTTACATTGTGTCCTTTACTGTCTTAAACTAATATAGACCATGAATCTAACCTCTTCCGGGCCAAGGAACACCGCAGGCCTGCCTGAGATGCCCATATGGTGTCTCGGGGCAGGCTGGAACTGCGTTCCCCCAAACCGTGGATACTGAGATCTCCATAGACCCCTGTGGACCCCGGTATCCACGAGCTCATCCCAACGCTCTCCTGTGAATTATTCCGGGCGCCGAAGAAGTCTGCGTTCCGTGAGCTCGCTATGTGCCTTCCGTAGGAGCTTCATGATGTCAGCAGAGCAGAATCGCAAAGCCCACCGTGGCTGGGATATACAGTTTTCAAGTACCAAGCTCCTCCACGGTGCTGGATCATCTGCTCAATGCACGAACCTCTCTTCATTTTTGGACTCTCTTGAACCCTTTTATGAATTATCTTTGCCCAATGGACTTCCAGCCCTTCTTTCCTATTCAACGAGTGGCCACATGAACTCTCCCCTTTACATATCTGCACATATGAACTTGTTGTTGCCTATGAACCTATGAACTTAATTATATATATATATATATAGAGAGAGAGAGAGGGGGGGGGGTGGTGGGTTGATCAGAAAAGTCTATTTCCCCCACCCACTAATTCAATGTACTCTCCCTGCATGCTCCCCTCTTTTAAGTCTTCTGACACCAATTATGTCATGAATGACTTTTCAATAACTTTATTTATTTATTGTTTCGATTTATTAGTCGCCCCTTCAGAGAGGCTCGGGGCGACTTACACACACACACAAGACCATAAAAGCACAGGAAAAACAACGGACCAATGTCCACATATTGAAATTAAACAGCAGATATCCCTTAAAATGACCCTTAGGCCTGCATTCCAGTCCATGGCCGAGAGATGCCTATGCACCAAAGGCTTGAACATGCAAGAGGGTTTGGCAAGCCCTGCGGAAGGCCAGCAGGTCGGTCTGTGCTCGGATTGAGAATGGAAGAGCATTCCACAAGACCCGGGCAGTGGCACTGGAAGCCCTCCTCCGCGTAGTGGACACATGGATGGATTGGCAGCTAGGAACCACCAAGAGGTTCTGAGACTCAGATCGCAGTGGTCGTGGGGGGCTGTATGGGGAGAGGCGGTCCCTTAGGTACACTGGCCCCAGACCATTCAAGGCCTTGAAGGTCAGAACCAGCACCTTGAAGGTGATCCGGTGCTCTATTGGGAGCCAGTGCAGTCCGCGCAGGACAGGCGTGATGTGCCAGCGAGATGGGAGGCTTTGCAAACAGGCTTCCTTGAGCTTGGCCTCCGCCGGAGTTCACAGTAAGACTGACTTTGCTTATTTCTTCTGACTAGGCCCCCGACACACACAGAAAAAGGCCACACTTGCCACACACCCCCCCCCCACCCACCCACTCTACATCCTGGTACGGTTTGAGGGAGGGCGGGGGGCACGGATGATAGGACTTGAAGTACCTTCACTAACTTCCTAGGACCACTGTGACCCTCATCCAATAACCAATACAGACCCAACTGCCCACACACAGCCCCCATGACCTACTGCACTTTGGAGGAGGGTGCACCACAAATGATGGGACTTGCAGTGCCTTCACTACTTCCATGCTACCACTCCAACTCCTTATAATGAAGGAACGAGACCACACTTGGCACACACACCCCCGTGACCCACTCTACACCCTGCTGCAGTTTGGGAGAGGGTACAGCACAGATGATGGGACTTGCAGTACCTTCACTAATTCCATGCTACCACTCCAACTCCTTCTCATGATGGATCAAGACCTCACTTGGCACACAGGGGCCCCCTGACCCACTCTACATCCTGCTGCAGTTTGGGAGACGGTACACCACAGATGATGGGACTTGCAGTACCTTCACTAATTCCATGATACCAGTGCAACTCCTTCTCATGATGGATCAAGACCTCACTTGGCACACAGGGCCCCCCTGACCCACTCTACATCCTGCTGCAGTTTGGGAGAGGGTACACCACAGATGATGGGACTTGCAGTACCTTCACTAATTCCATGCTACCACTGCAACTCCTTCTCATGATGGATCAAGACCTCACTTGGCACACAGGGCCCCCCTGACCCACTCTACATAGTGCTGCCCTTGGGGAGAGGGTACAGCACAGATGATGGGACTTGCAGTACCTTCACTAATTCCATGATACCAGTGCAACTCCTTCTCATGATGGATCAAGACCTCACTTGGCACACAGGGCCTCCGTGACCCACTCAACATTCTGCTGTGCTTAGAGGACGGAGGACCATGGCTGATGGGACTTGCATTACCTTCACTAACTTCCTGAAACCACTGCGAGCCACGCAAACATTTGATGAGGACCAACCTAGACACACTATGCCTTTCTCTAATGACTCATGTACCGCCGGGTCCCCAAGCTAGTGTGTGTGTGTTTGTGTATATATATATTATATATAATAAAAGAGAATGTTTGTATGTTTGTTTGTATGTATGTGGCAGCTTTCTGATTGGTTGCCACTATGGGGTTATTTGCATAACGCCTCTGATTGGCCAGCACCACCAACATTCTGACACTCTAAAGTGGCAGAGGGGGGTAAGGAAAATACCTGAGGCAGTCAGACATGATGGGAGTTTAAGGCCAACACACTTTGCGGACCCCAACAATGACAGAACAAGACCAAACTTGGCACACAGAACCCACAAGACCCACTCTACATCCTGGTGCAGTTTGAGGGATGACGGGACTTGCAGTACTTTAACTCATTTCCTTAGAGCATTGTGGCCCACACCAATGACGGATTGGGACCAAACTTGCCACACAGAGCCCCCATGACCCACTCTACAACCTGGAGCAGTTTGAAGGAGGATGGACCATGGATGATGGGACTTGCAGTACCTTCACTTACTTCCTGAAAACAATGCGACCCTCATCCAATCACCAATAAAGACCAAACTTGGCACACAGAGCCCCCATGACCCACTCTACATCCTGCTGCAGTTTGGAGGAGGGTGGACCACAGATGATGGGAATTGCAGCACATTCAGTAATTTCATGATACCACTGCAACTCCCAATAATGATAGATCAAGGCCAAACTTGGCAGACAGAGCCTCCCTGACCCACTCTACATCCTGGTACTGTTTGGAAGAGGGTGGGCCATGGACAATGGGACTCGCAGTGCCTTCGCTAACTTCCTGACACCACTGCGAGCCACATAAATAACTGCTAAAGATCAACTAATACGTTTCTCAAATAACCCGGGCAGCGCTGGGTCCCCAAGCCAGTATATAATAAAAGAGAATGTATGTATGTATGTATGTTTGTATGTATGTGGCAGCTTTCCGATTGGTTGCCACTGTGGGATTATTTGCATAAAGGACTCTGATTGGCCAGCACCACCAACATTCCGACACTCTAAACTGCCAGAAGGGGTGGCTCCCAGCCTCTACATTCTAACAACATGATTGGTTGCCACTGTGGGAGTATTTGCATAACGCCTCTAATTGGCCAGCACCACCAACAAGCCGCGTTACCAACTGGATCACGGTGGATCGGTGCTGCTCATGTTATTGGACCTCACGGCAGCGTTCGATACTGTCGATTATGATCTTTTGACCCACCGTCTGGCCGTGGCCAGCGTGAGGGGGACAGTCCTTGATTTTATTTATTTATTTATTATTTCGGCTTCTATGCCGCCGACTCCCGGGGGCGCGCGGCGGCTCACAGTAGCCACAAGGCACAGCAAAATACATACAATTAAATGCATACAGTTAAAAACAGTAAAAAAACAGCAAAATTAAAACAGGAGCAATTAAAACAGTAGTACCACATATCGTCTAACAAGGTGAGTGAACAGATGGCGGCATATGGACAGGACCTACCCATCGAAGGCCTGCTTAAAAAGATGGGTTTTACAGGCCCGTCTAAATGGGAGCAGGTCCTTAATGGCCCGTGTTTCGGCCGGGAGGGCGTTCCACAGCGTAGGTGCTATGACAGAGAACGCCCTCCGGCGAGTTGATGTCAGCCTAGCAAGTTTCACCGAGGGCACCTCTAGAAGGTTGGAGTCCTCCGACCGTAGTGATCTCAAAGGGCAATATGGGGCAAGACGTTCCCTTAGATACGCTGGCCCCAGGCCGTGCAAGGCCTTGAAGGTAAGAACCAACACTTTGAAGGCGATCCGGTGCTCAATTGGCAGCCAGTGCAGATCCTGCAATATTGGTGTTACGTGGCAACCTGCTGGTGAGCCTGACAGGAGCCGGGCGGCAGTGTTCTGCACCAGCTTGAGCCTCCGGGTCGCCGACAGAGGAAGGCCAACGTAAAGTGCGTTGCAGTAATCTAGCCTCGAGATGACCGTGGCTTGGATCACCGTGGCCAGGTCGTTCCGGGAAAGATAGGGGGCCAGCCTCCTTGCCTGTCTCAGGTGAAAAAAGGCACTCTTGCTGACCGCAGAGACCTGGGCCTCCATGGTCAGCTGGGAGTCCAAATGGACCCCCAGGCTCTTGACGGAAGACGATGGGCATAACGCCGCACCGTCCAGGGTCGGAAGCTGGACATCCCCACCACCCGGGCGACCCAGCCACAAGATCTCCGTCTTCGCCGGATTCACCCTCAACCTACTGGCTCGCAGCCATCCAGTAACGGCTTCGAGGCAGAGCTGGAAATTATCTGGGACAGATCCAGGCCTGCCCTCCATCTCAGAATGAGCTGGGTGTCATCAGCGTACTGGTGACACTCCAGCCCATAACTCCGCACCAGCTGTGCAAGCGGCTGCGTGTAGATGTTAAATAACAGAGGGAGAGAATGGCCCTGGGGACTCCACAATCTAATGGGGATGCCTCGGATACCACCCCACCCATCCTCACACGCTGAGACCGCTGGTGGAGGAATGAGGTCAGTCATTTAAGAGCTGTCCCCTCACTCCAGCCATGGCCAGGCGGTGGGTCAAAAGATTGTGGTCGACCGTGTCAAACGCTGCCGTGAGGTCCAATAACACGAGCAGCGCAGACCCGCCTTGGTCGAGCTGGCAGCGGAGTTGGTCTGTGATGGAGACCAGGACCGTCTCCGTCCCGTGCCCATGAACGGAAGCCGGACTGGAAGGGGTCTAGCCAGGTTGCATCATCTAAGAAGGACTGCAACTGCTCCATTATTGCCCTCTCAACTACCTTCCCCAGGTACGAAAGATTCGACACTGGTCGGTAGTTGGAGGGAACCGCTGGATCTAAAGACGGTTTTTTCAGTAATGGAGCTACCACCGCCTCTTTTAAGCACTCTGGAAAGACTCCTTGCTCAAGGGAGCTGTTTACGATGTTCAACAGAGGCTCACGTAAACCCCCTCCAGGCAAGATCTAACAAGCCAGGAGGGGCACGGGTCGAGGGAGCAGGTGGTAGGCCTGGTTGCAGCCATAATCTTATCAACAGCATCTGCGTCCAGTGGCCGAAACCGGTCGAGGGTGGGCCCGGCGGAGGGCCACGGAGTCTCAAGCTCTCTTACTTTGTCAACCGTGGCTGGAAGGTCCCGGCGGAGACTCAATATCTTGTCTGCAAAGAAGCTCTGGAAAGCACCGGCGGTGAGGGCCTGATCGCTATTTTTTGGGACGGTAGGGACCGTCGTCAAGGACCGAATTACCTTAAACAATTGGGCCGGGCGTGAGCTGGCAGACGCTATCGAGGCGGAGAAGTACACATTTTTGGCCGCCTTGACAGCAAACTCATAAGCCTCTTTGAACAGCTTATAAGCTGATAGTGAGGGTCCGTCGCGGAGTTTCCTCCACACGCACTCTAATCGTCTCCTCTCCCGCTTCATCGACCTCAAGTCCTCTGTATACCAGGGGGATCGGTGATTGCGGGGGCGAAGAGGACGCCTAGGGGCAATCTCGTCGAGAGCTCTGGCTAGTGAGGTGTTCCAGGATTGCGCCAGCTCGTCGACTGAGACGCTGGTGGACTCCAGATCCCTTAGAGCATTCAGGAACCTTTCGGGTTCCATAAGTCTCCTTGGGCGAACTAAAATCTATTCGGCGCCCTTGCATGAGGGAGGCGGTTGCTCAACCCGGATCCTTAGAGCACAGTGGTCCGGCCATGGAACCTCTATTACAGAGGCTAGGTCCACTTGAACCCCCGCGCTAAACACCAAGTCGAGGGTGTGCCCGGCCTGGTGAGTGGGTCCCGAGCTACAGAGGGAGAGGCCCAATGTCGCCATGGTCGAGATTAGGTCCGCAGCTGCTGATGGAGCAGAGGCTGCATCGGCGTGGAAATAGAAGTCCCCCAGGACAATAAGCCTGGGGAACCTCAATGCCCACTCCGACACAGTCTCTAGCAGCCGCGCCAAGCTCTCTGCCGGTGCGCTAGGCGCACGGTACACCAGCAGAAAGGCAAGGCTCTCCTGGGACTCCCACACCAGGCCGACACTTTCTAGCCCCGAGGTGGTGAGCGCAGGGATCGCTCTAAGGTGCAATCCATCACGGGAGAGTATTGCCACCCCCCCGTCCCCCGATCCTATTCTGGTGCGTGGCAACGAAATCAGGGGGGACCATTTCTTGGAGACAGGTGTTATCGCCCTCCTGGAGCCAAGTCTCAGTTACACAAAAAAGGTCTGCTTTGATGTCTTCACAGAACTCCCTGATGGTAGCAGTCTTGTTCCTAATAGATCGAGCGTTAACCAGCACCAGAGAGGAAGGGGAGATAACTGGATGTCCACCACCAGCGTGTCTGGGAATAGGACGCAGGCCAGAGCCAGGCCGAGTCGTGCAGTGACTCCGCCTGGATCTTGCAGTTGGCCTCGCATTGGACCTGCGCCTATCGTACTCACCCCGCCCAGAGATCACCGGAATACCTATAGGACTCGAGTGGAGGGAGGCCGCCGTGGATTTAATTTCCGGCAAACCCCGCGAAAAGGGGAAGATGGTAGAGGGCCTAAACCATTTTTCGCCGGCTTCGCCAGCGGCCCGTCCGGCTCCACCCTCTCAGGGGCGCAGGGAGCCGAGGCGGGAGGTAGCAGGCCCCGTTCACCCAAAGGCAATTCCCTCCCTCTATAGGGCTTGGAGGAAGGCTTATTGGGGTACTCTTGCCCCCCCCTCATGGGTGCTCTTGGCAACCCCAGCAACAGCGACCTGTGCCGGTGGGCGTTCTCGCCGGCCAAACCCCTCCCCCCAAAACGTCCGTGGGCCAAAGTGCCTTCTCCTGTGCCTGCTAACCCTAGCTCCCCCTCGAGTGGGTTGTCTTGGGGCACCAGGTGATGGTCTAGGTGTGTTTTTCACAGGCAGAGTTGATAAGGGGAGGCCATGGCCTTGGGGGTTAGCCTCAGGACTTTCTGAGGTGGCCGCCTGAACAGGTCCGGGATTGCCGGTGCTAGCTTGCCCCCCAAGCTGGACAGTTTTTGGGGGGGGGGGGTCGATGGCAGGTCTGGGCATCCCGCTGGCAGTTCTTCCTTTGACGCTTACGTCGCTTCTGCCCGAGTCTATTCCTCTTCTTTCGCCCATTCCCAGTTGGGGCAGAGGGCTGAAGGCCAGTCGCTACAGGGGGAATCTGCAGCAGATGACAGGCTCGGCGTCTGGGCCGACCACCAGGGGGCCTAGCCAGGACCTGGGAGATGTTCAAAGCCTCCAGCGTCTCTGGCAGCGATCACACCGGCAGTGATTGCTCTGGTCTGCAGTCAGAAGGAGGCGTAGCCAAAGCCTCTGGAAGGAATGTGGTGGGAGGGGCCAAGGACGCCGAGCTGGTCGGGCTCGGCGCCATCTTGGAGCCCTCAGCCAAAAATTTCCCTCTCAAGGCTGGGGGGTGCCGCATCCCAGTGCCTTCCAGGGGCTCCACCAGGGGACTGCCACCGCTCCCGCCATGGCTTCATCCCCGGGTGGAAGCCCCTCTTCCAGGGGGAGGCCATTCTCGCCAACCTGTCCCTCGTCGTCCACAAGGAGCGCCGCCCGCGGGGGGGGCCCTCCAGGCCTCGGTGTGCTCCTCCATCCGTCGTTCCGCGGCAACTCCAGGCCCTGGCAAGGCAGGCAGGGCAGGCAGGCCCAAGGCTGGGTCGCTCCAAGGATCGGCCGGGGCCGGGTCACTCTGGGGGCCAGCTGCTGGGGAAGCCACTCCGCTTGTCTCTCCCTCATCGCCCGCAACATCAGTTGAGGGGTCGGGGCACCTCGAGGCCGAGCAAGGCGAGCCCAGCGATCCCTCGGCGGGCGCACCTCTGACCCCGGGGGGAGGGACGCCATAGAGAGACGCCAGCGCCAGGCCCAGCTCCCTCACCTCTCCTGAGTAGGCAACCAGCCATTCAATCGTCCCGACGAGGCCCTGGAGGAGGTAGGCGAGGCCTGGTGGGTCGCCCCGGGTGTTGTCGAGGGCTAGGAGTGGAGGGGTGGGGAGCCCCTCCGTCCCAGGTTCCTCCGGCTCCTCCAGTTCTGGCCAGGGGACCGGGGACCGTGGTGGATGGTCCCGACGGGTCGCTGTGGGCCCAGGGGTCCTCTTGGGGTTCCACACCTCCGCGGCTCTGGCGGGTGGGCTCGGTGCTCAGATCTCCAGGGCTGCCTCAGCTTCCATCTGGAGGGCCTCCAAAAGCAGCGAGGGTCTCCCGGATATTCCAGGAGACAGCCGGAGACCCCCCCCAAACCCCCACCAGCCAGCCCCCTTAACTGGGGTCGTAGGCTGGGGGTGGAGGTCGCCAGGTGGGGAAAACTGCGAGGGTCCCGGCGGAGCTCAGCGTTCACAGGACTGCTAGGCGCCGCCATCTTTCCCCCACTCCTTCCTCCGGAACCGGCTCCAGCGAGTGAGGAGGGGCGAGGTTGTCTCAGGAGGTGCCCCCCTTCATTGCGGGGTCCCTCAGGGGGCAATCCTCTCCCCTTTATTATTTAACATCTACGTCCGACCACTTGCTCGGTTGGTACGCAGCTTCGGCCTGGAGTGTCATCAATATTGTCTGTATGCTATGTTACTGTATGTCAAACTGTAAACCGCTCCGAGCCTTCCGGGAGTGGCGGTATCGGAAGTTTGAATCAATCAATCAATCAATCAATAAATATGCGGATGACACCCAGCTCGTTCTGGGGATGGAGGGCCACCCCGACTCCGTACCCGATAATTTCCATCGCTGCCGAGAAGCCGTTACTGGATGGCTGCGAGCCAGAAGGTTGAAGGTGAATCTGGCTAAGACGGAGATCCTGTGGCTGGGCCGTCTGGGTCCGAGTGAGATCCAGCTTCCAACCCTGGACGGGGCGACACTCCGCCCGTCACCATCGGTTAAAAGCTTAGGAGTCACGCTTGACTTCCACCTGACGATGGAGAAACATATCTCCACGGTCAGCGGAACAGCGTTGCACCACCTCCGGCAGGCGAGGAAGCTGGCTCCCTACCTGTCCCGCCATGAGCTAACCACAGTGGTCCAAGCCACGGTCCTCTCAAGACTGGACTACTGTAATGCTCTCTTCGTTGGCCTTCCTCTGTCGGTGATCCGGAAGCTTAAGCTGGTGCAGAACGCCGCAGCTCGGCTGGTGGCAGGCCTTCCATCTCGCTGCCACATCACGCCGGTCCTGCGGGAACTGCACTGGCTCCCAATAGAGCACCGGATCACCTTCAAAGTGCTGGTTCTGACCTTCAAGGCCTTGAACGGTCTGGGGCCGGGGTACCTAAGGGACCACCTCTCCCCATATAGCCCTGCAAGACCACTGAGATCTGAATCATCGAACCTCCTGACGATACCGAGTCACATAGCCCTCCACTTGACTGCAACACGGAGGAGAGCCTTTAGCGTCATTGCCCCAGTGCCATGGAATGCCTCCCCCCCCCACTCGTGCGTTGCCTAATTTACTGGCCTTTCGAAAGGCCGTAAAACCTTCCTGTTTACACAGGCATTTGGGCAGGAACAGTACTAGGGCTTCAAGATATGGCCAAGGGCTATGGCCACATGTAGCAGGCGTACGCTACATGTGGCCATAGTCTGATGTGGTCACTGTCGGATTAACATAAGAACATAAGAAGAGCCATGCTGAATCGGACCTCAGCCCATCTAGTCCAGCATTCTGTATCACACAGTGGCCCACCAGTTGTACACGGGGATCTCGAGCAGAAGGGAGGGCAAAACCCTGACCTGCTCCCGACCCCCCACAACCAGTACCCGGGGAAATCCTGCCTACCTCAACCAACTCCGAGGTGGCACTTGAATGTCCTTTTCAGTAGCTACCGATACACTTGGTATCCATGAATCTGTCTAATCCTGCCTTGAAGCTGTCCAGGCTGACAGCTGTCACAACCTCCTCTGGAAGTGAGTTCCATAACCCAAAGACCCTCTGGGTGACGAAATATTTCCCTTTATTAGTCCTAATTTTCCTACCTTGGAGCTTCAGGAGTGCCCCCTAGTCCTAGTGTTGTGTGACAGAGAAAATATTTTTTCTTTATTCACCTTTTCTATCCCATGCATGATTTTATACACTTCGATCAAGTCACCTCTTAAACGCCGTCTTTCAAGGCTGAAAAGACCAAGGCGTTGCAACCTGGTTTCATAAGGGAGCCGCTCCATCCCTTGGATCATTCTTGTTGCCCTTTTCTGTACCTTTTCCAGTTCCGTTATATCCTTCTTAAGGTGCGGAGACCAGAATTGTACACAGTACTCCAAATGTGGCCTTACCATCGATTTGTAGAGAGGTCATACAACATTTGCTGACCTATTTTCGATTCCCTTTCTGATCATGCCTAGCATAGAATTTGCTTTTTTCACTGCTGCTGCGCACTGGGTTGACATCTTCATTGAGCTGTCCACCAAGACCCCAAGATCCCTTTCCTGGTTTGTCTCGGAAAGCTTTGACCCCATCAATTGGTAGGTGTAGTTGGGGTTCTTTGCCCCGATGTGCATGACTTTACACTTGTTTAGGTTAAAATGCATTTGCCACTTTGTTGCCCATTCACTCAATTTCGAGAGATCTTTCTGGAGCTCTTTACAATCAGTTTCATTTTTAACTACCCTGAACAATTTAGTGTCATCTGCAAACTTTGCTACCTCAGAATTCACTCCTACATCCAGATCATTCATGAATAAATTAAAAAGTAACGGACCCAAAACGGAACCTTGGGGTGCGCCACTTCTCACCTCTTTCCACCCAGAGAAGTGTCCATTTATTACCACCCTTTGTTTCCTACAGTTTAGCCAGGTTCCAATCCAGGACAAGACCTGTCCCCTGATTCCATGGCTGAAGAGCTCATTTAGGAGCCTTTGGTGAGGGACTTTGTCAAAGGCCTTTTGAAAGTCAAGGTAAACTATATCAATTGGGTCCCCTTTATTTATGTGTTTATTTACACCCTCAAAGAATTCTATCAAGTTAGTAAGACATGATTTGCCTTTGCAGAAACCATGTTGATTTTCTTTCAGCAATGCCTGTTCTTCTATGTGCCTAGTAATATTTTCTTTAATAATGGTTTCCATCACTTTGCCTGGAACTGAGGTTAAACTGACTGGGCTATAATTTCCTGGATCACCTCTGGATCCTTTCTTGAAGATCGGAGTTACATTTGCCTCCCTCCAGTCCTCGGGTACAGTGCCTGATCTTAGAGAAAGGTTATATATCTTAGCTAGAAGTTCAGCAATTTCACACTTGAGTTCCTTAAGAACTCTGGGGTGGATGCCGTCTGGACCTGGTGATTTGTTGACATTTAGTTTAGTAAGGCATGTGAGAACATCCTCCTTGTTAACTACGGATGTAATTTCGACATCCTACCATGTTTTAATATGTTACTGTGTATTGTGTTTTTATTGTGTTTTTACCGTGTTTTTAATGACCTGTAAGTGTTACATTGATTTGTAAGTCACCCCGAGCCAGTCGGAAGGGGCGACTAAGAAATCGCAACAATAAATAAATAAATAATAAACATTCCGACACTCTAAACTGCCAGAGGGGGGAAAGGAAAAGGCCCGAGGCAGTCAGGCATGGTGGGAGTTTAAGGCCAAAACACTTTGCCGCCCCCAACGTCAGAACAAGACCAAACTTGGCACACAGAACCCCCAAGACCCACATCCTGGTGCAGTTTGAGGGAGGATGGGCCATGGATGACGGGACTTGCAGTATCCTAGAGCGGCCCACACCAATGACGGTTCAGGACCAAACTTGGCACACAGAGCCCCCATGACCCACTCTACATCCTGGTGCAGTTTGAGGGAGGATGGACCATGGATGACGGGACTTGCAGTACTTTAACTCACTTCCTTAGAGCACTGCGGCCCACACCAATGACGGTTCAGGACCAAACTTGGCACACAGAGCCCCCATGACCCACTCTACATCCTGCTGCAATTTGAAGGAGGATGGGCCATGGATGATGGGAGTTGAAGTACCTCTACTCACTTCCCGAGACCACTGTGACCCTCATCCAATCACCAATAAAGACCAAACTTGGCACATAGAGCCCCCATGAGCCACTCTACATCATGCTGCAGTTTGAAGGAGGCTGGACCATGGATGATGGGACTTGCAGTACCTTCACTCACTTCCTGAAAACAATGTGACCCTCATCCAATCACCAATAAAGACCAAACTTGGCACATAGAGCCCCCATGAGCCACTCTACATCATGCTGCAGTTTGAGGAGGGATGGATGATGGACTTCCTGAAAACAATGGACCCTCATCCAATGACCAATAAAGGACTTGAAGTACCATGAGCCACTCACATCCTGCAGATGGACCATGGATGATGGGACTTGCAGTACCCTCACTCACTTCCAATGACCCTCATCCAATGACTGATCAAGGCCAAACTTGGCACACAGAGACCCCAAGACCCATTCTACATCCTGGTGTAGTTTGGAGGAGGATGGACCATGGATGACAGGACTTGCAATACCTTCACTAACTTCCAGTGACCACTGCAAGCCACGTAAACATCTGATAAGGACCAACCTTGGCACACAATGCCTTTTTCTCAAATCACATCCTGGTGTAGTTTGGAGGAGGGCACCTGGCTGGGTCCCCAAGCTAGTAAACATATATAATAAAACAGAATGTTTGTATGTATGTACAGTATGTATGTAAAACAGAAGGGCGCATATGTGGCAGCTTTCTGATTGGCTCCCACTGTGGGACAATTTGCATATGGTCTTCTGATTGGCCAGGCTCAGCACTCCAACATTCTAAGGCAGCAGATAGAGGGGATTGGTTGCCACTGAGGGAGTATTTGCATAAAGGACTCTGATTGGCCATCTATATTCCAACATTCTAAGGTGACAGAGAGGGAAAAGGAAGGCCTCAGGCAGTCACTCACTGCGGCCCACGACGACGATCAGGACCACACTTGGCACACAGAGGCCCAATGCCCCACTTAACAACCTGGTGCGGTTTAGGGCAGGATGGGCCACGAATGATGGGATTTGCAGTACCTTCATCCAATTCACTTCCCACAGAACATTATAGCCCCTACAGATCACAGACCACGCCCAAACTTGGCACACAGAGTACTCATGACCCACTCTACATCTATATCTGGCACACATAACCGCTATGACCCCCTTTCTGTCCTGGTGAGGTTCGGGGGAGGACAGACAACGGATTATGACATTTGTAGTAATTTCACACTCTTCGGTTCCCACAGACGCCTGTGGCCCCCAACAAAGACCGATGGAGACCAAACTTTCCACACAGAGCTCCCACGACCCACTCTACATCCTACTGCAGTTTGGAGGAGGGCGGACCATGGATGGTGGAACCTGAAGTATCTCCACTCACTTCCCGAGACCGCTGCAACCCTCATCCAATGACTGATCAAGACCAAACTTGGCACAAAGTGCCCCCATGACCCACTTTACATCCTGGTGCCGTTTGGAGGAGGGCAGACCATGGATGATGGGACTTGAAGTACCTTCACTCACTTTCCAAGACTGCTGCAAACCTAATCCAATGACTGATCAAGACCAAACTTGGCACACAGAGCCCTCATGACCCACTCTACATCCTGGTGCAGTTTTGTGTGGGACCGACCACGGATGATGGGACTTGAAGTACCTTACTTCTTGAGACCACTGCGAGCCAAATAAACAACTGAAAAGAACAAGCTTTAGCACACAATGCCTTTCTCAAGGAACCCAAGCAAGTAAATAAACAAAATAGGCTGCGACTTCCTTGGGTGCGGACACAACGTCTCCTATGGGCACAGCCGAGAATCACGTTGGCATTCGTAGCGGCCACATCACACTCTGTTTTGTCAAAATAATTTTTATTCAAAGGCAATAAAAGAATTTTTATACAAATTACAATTTGGGGATTTAAAAAAAGGAATCCTTAACAAACAGGAAAGACTGAACCACACACACCTACGTAATAAGAGGAAAACTAAGAGAAAAACGTATCAACAAAACTCTTGCCGCACGCGGGTTCAGTCTTTGCCCCACTTTTCCCGCACCCCTTTCCCACCCCCGTCCTCCCTTTTTCTAGTTGCCCCCTTCCTCTCCCAGTCTCTACTACCCCCATTCCCCTGCCCCCCTCTCTCTCCGCTCTCCACCCCAGCCTTTCCGAGGTCCCAGCCTCTCTTTCCCATTTGTCTTGCCTCTTTCCCCAATGCCGTTTCCCACTTTCCAGCCCCCCTCCCACCCCAACCTTTCCCAGTTTCCAGCCCCCCTTTCCCACCTCAATCTTTCCCCTTCCCCACTTGCCCCCTTCCCACCCCAATCTGTCTTACTTCTCCAGGGACCCCCTTTCCACCTCATTTCCCTCTTTTCCAAACACTCCTTCCCATTCCAACTTTTCCCCGGTTCCAGTCCTTCTTTCCCACCCGCTTCCCAAGTCAGTCTGTCCCACTTTTCATTATTCATACACACACAGCATTTCCCCCAAAATGTATACTGTAGTTAAAATAAACTATGGTGATAAATTGTTATTGTTGTATTTGTTATTGTTGTTACATTTATAATATAACTCTGTTATTATTACATTTATTATTGTACTCTATTATTACTACATTTCTTTTACTCTGTTATTATTATTACATTTATTATTTTACACTATCGCTATTATATTTATCATTTTATTCTCTTAATAATTTTTATTGTTTTTCTCAATTTATTATTACATTTATTATTTTACTCTATTGTTCTTATTACATTTATTATTTTACGCTATCGTTGTTATTGTTACACTTATTTTACGGTATCATTACATTTATTATTTTACCCTATTTATTATTATTTACACATTTAATATTTGAAACACAACAAGGTGAGTCCATAGCAGACAAGGCCACTCTGCCGGCTGTTGTATTGGACCACACGCCGGACCCTTCCCAAGTGCCTAGGACGGTGTGAGGTATCGGTGAATAATGGGTGAAGATCCCAGTAGGGTGGCCTTTTGCAGCCGACAGATCGTAATTGTGTCAGCGCCGATTGTGTTTAAGTGCAGGCCGAGGTCTTGAGGCGCTGCTGCGCCCAGTGTGCCCATCACCCCTTGTGCCAGAGTCTTTGCCGTTCGCTCTTTAAACCCTCATATCGTGTCATCTTTCCCAGTTGTTTTTCTTCAATCCTGCCGTCGCCTGGGATGGCAACATCCACAATCCATACTTGGTTTTTAACACGCGAGGTCAGGAGTATCGCGCTCCAAAACTCTTGTCAGTCTCAATTCGGAAGTCCCAGAGGAGCTTGACGTGTTCATTCTCTGTTGCTTTTTCCGGCTTGTGATCCCACCCGTTCTTTGTCGTGGGCAGATGGCGTTTGTGGCACAAGTTTTGGTCAAACCTGCTCGCGATGCGCTATGTGTGAGATACCTTCCCTGCATCGACGCATGCATTGGTTTGCGGGTACAAGCCTACGCAGGTGCAGCCTCTGATGAAGCCGTGAGCTCCGCCCACAGCCCAGGAGCCCCCCCGAAACGGTCCCGAGCTCTGCACTAGAACCGTCAGGCGAACCGCGTGGAGATTTCCATAACACCATTGGATTCACGAAACCTCCGCCTGCTACCCACCGATTTACTGCCATCCTTGCGGAGGACAAACGCCAGTATACTAACAGTGAAACGGATCTCTGGAACAAAGGCGCCGTTTGTCCACCCCCAATTTGGAAAGGCTATCTATAACCCGCATTTCAAGATACTCCGGATTAATTACTATACTACAATTGGGTTTGAATTCCTTTACCCTTAGGTGGAACTACAGGTTAACTAGATGGTTTCTTTAAGTTTGTTGCTAGTCCCTTGCTCTATTATATGTATACTACTGTGATATGAATACTCATTGTGATAATATGCACTCTATGAATGATAATGACATACATGCCATGTATATTTGAATGATTACTATGAATGTTGTTGACGTATTTAAATGTATTTAATTGCACCTTGCACCATATCTTTGATATGACCTATAGACCAATCTATTATATAAATGGGTTCACGTCATGTGATGTATACCTCAAACAAAGAAACCATACAACGCAGAAACACAATACTTGCCAACAGAAATAGGCCTCAAGCAAGGTACGTTTGTAGCAAAGAAGCTTTTTCCCCCAAAACCTAAAAGTCCCCCAAAACAACGAGTTAAAAAAAAACTACATTTCCCAGCATCCTCCGGGGCAGCCAAAGACTCACCCAGCCTCTACATTCTGAACAACATGATTGGCTGCCAATAAGGGCGGATTTGCATAACTGCTGCACTGGCCAGCCAACATGAAATTTCCGATCCATAATAATCTGGGCGTGCAGAATAAGGAAAAGGCCTGAGCCAATCCCCAACACAATCACCCAAATCACTTCCTACCGAAAATTTACATCCCAAAAAAACACAGACCACGCCCAAAATTGACAGTAAGGCTTCATTAACTTGATTTCCCTAACTAGCCCTCACTTACTGGGAAGCTGTTTACGCTCTGAATTGACAGAAAGGCTTCATTAACTTGATTCTCCCGACTAGGCCTCAGCTCATTGGACATTGTGTATGGCCTGAATTGACAGTAAGGCTTCATTAACTTAGGCCTCAGCTTGGCACACAGCCTGCCCCTTGGACCATGCATGATGGGACTTGAAGTACCACCATGGAAAATGGGATTTGTAGTACTTCAAAACCCATCATTCCCCTCAGACCACTGTGGCCCAGAACCAAGACCAATAAAGACCCAACTTGGCACACCATGCCCCCCATGACCCACACTCCATCCAACTGCAGTTTAGAGGAGGGCACACCGTGGATGAATGGACTTTCTCGCATCTCCTAAAAAGGGCACAGCAACGCGTGCCGATTACAGCTAGTATTTATATATATATATATATATATATATATATAAAAGTGATTTTCACACTAAATTGAATTAGCTATATTTTCTTTAGCTTCTACTTCGTGTTTTCAATACTGCTAGTATTATAGCTTTACTCTGTGTATATGACAAGTTCCAACGAGTCCCCTGAGCAGCAAGGGTGTCGTGCCTCTGCTTGCGGCCTGTCTGCGGGATCTTCTTGCAGCAGCTGAGGATGAAATCTGTTGTTTCATCTGCTTATTGATACATTATTTTTCCCTATTTATTATTAATAATACATGAATTATTTTACTCTATTGTTCTTATTACATTTATTACGTTACCCTATCATTGTTGTTATTTTTATTACACATATTTTATGCTATCATTATCTTTATTATTTTACCCTATTTATTATTATTAATACATTTATTATTTTACTCCATTGTTATTATTACTATTACATTTATTATTTTATCCTATTTATTATTGGAACGATATTTAACCACGTTTACACTGAAGAAGGTGAGAATAATGATTTAATCAGAGTTGGACAGTCTTATCTTAAATTACAGTTTTATGCAAATATTATGAAACATTCAACCTATTGATGCCTCAATTAATGTAATTTTATGGGTATCCATTTTTATTTATATTCTAGAAATTTACCAATAGCTCCTGCATTTCCCACCCTCGGCCTAGACTCAAGTCAGTAAGTTTTCCCAGTTTTTGTGGTAAAAATAGGTGGCTCGTCTTATATTCGGTCAGCTTATACTCAAGTATATACAATACGTGGCTTCTCTCCTGTGTGGGTCCTTTGATGGATACGCAGATGTCCACTCCGACTGAAGCTCTTTCCACATTCAATGCATTTATGTGGCTTCTCTCCTGTGTGGGTCCTTTGATGGATACGCAGAGTCCCACTCTGACTGAAGCTCTTTCCACATTCCACGCATTTATGTGGCTTCTCTCCTGTGTGGGTCCTTTGATGGATACGCAGAGTCCCACTCTCATTGAAGCTCTTTCCACATTCTGTGCATGTATGTGGCTTCTCTCCTGTGTGGGTCCTTTGATGGATATGCAGATCTCCACTCTGACTGAAGCTCTTTCCACATTCCATGCATTTATGTGGCTTCTCTCCTGTGTGGGTCCTTTGATGGATACGCAGAGTCCCACTCCGACTGAAGCTCTTTCCACATTCCATGCATTTATGTGGCTTCTCTCCTGTGTGGGTCCTTTGATGGATACGCAGAGTCCCACTCTCACTGAAGCTCTTTCCACATTCCACGCATTTATGTGGCTTCTCTCCTGTGTGGGTCCTTTGATGGATACGCAGATCTCCACTCTGACTGAAGCTCTTTCCACATTCTGTGCATGTATGTGGCTTCTCTCCTGTGTGGGTCCTTTGATGGATACGCAGATGTCCCTCCGACTGAAGCTCTTTCCACATTCTGTGCATGTATGTGGCTTCTCTCCTGTGTGGGTCCTTTCATGCTTATGCAGATGTCCACTCTGACTGAAGCTCTTTCCACATTCTATGCATTTATGTGGCTTCTCTCCTGTGTGGGTCCTTTGATGGGCACGCAGAGTCCCACTGTCACTGAAGCTCTTTCCACATTCCATGCATTTATGTGGCTTCTCCCCTGTGTGGGTCCTTTGATGGATACGCAGATTCCCACTCTGACTGAAGCTCTTTCCACATTCCATGCATTTATGTGGCTTCTCTCCTGTGTGGGTCCTTTGATGGATACGCAGAGTCCCACTCTGACTGAAGCTCTTTCCACATTCCATGCATTTATGTGGCTTCTCTCCTGTGTGGGTCCTTTGATGGATACGCAGATGTCCACTCTGACTGAAGCTCTTTCCACATTCTGTGCATGTATGTGGCTTCTCTCCTGTGTGGGTCCTTTGATGGATATGCAGATGTCCACTCCGACTGAAGCTCTTTCCACATTCTGTGCATTTATGTGGCTTCTCTCCCTGTGTGGCTCCTTTGATGGATACGCAGACCGCCACTCCGACTGAAGCTCTTTCCACATTCCACGCATTTATGTGGCTTCTCTCCTGTGTGGGTCCTTTCATGCTTATGCAGATGTCCACTCTGACTGAAGCTCTTCCCACATTCAATGCATGTATGTGGCTTCTCCCCTGTGTGGATCCTTTGATGGGTACGCAGAGTCCACTCTGACTGAAGCTCTTTCCACATTCCATGCATGTATGTGGCTTCTCCCCTGTGTGGCTCCTTTGATGGACACGCAGACTCTGACTTTCACTGAAGCTCTTTCCACACTCCACACATTTATACGGCTTCTCTCCTGTGTGAGTTCGTTGATGTTTAGTAAGAGAACGTCTCCCAGTGAAACTTTTCTCACAGTCCATACAATTATGTCGCTTCTCCCCTGTGTGTGATTTTGACCAGGAATTGGGATTTTCCATTCTTTTACTTTTATGATTCAAGTATTATGCCAGAACGTCACAGTTATGTTCTCCTGAACAGGACAAGGTTTCCTCTTCTGCCTTTGTATTGCTGTTGTCTTCTTTCCTTGTTACCAAACCCCTCTTTTTACACCACAATCCTCCCTTTCCTCCTTGAATACACAGGTTTGTGACTGGAAATATAATTTCTCCAACTTATTTCTTCTCAGTGCCGTGTACTTTGATTGAAGACCGAGGGCAAAGGGCAAAGTGTTCTTCTCAAGGTTCATCCAGAGGTCACCTGCCGGAAGAATGAGAGGAAAATCTCATCAGGAGCGGAGACAAGAGAGATCTCGCTGGAGAGGAAGAACAATAACCTACTCCTATATCAGGGGAAGGGAGAAGGGAGAACGACTGGCCCAGCTCAGACGAGACAACTGCCCAAGAAAGAAACAAGATTCTGCGTATGAGGGGTTTCTGGCACTGCCATGTGTTCGGAGTGGAACCCAACCTTCGTAAAGGAAGAGCTCTAACAAGATGGTCAGCGCAGAAAGGTCTCAGGTTGCAAAGCATTTCCTGCCTAGATCCCGCTTCCTCACATCCCCACTCAGAACATGAGTGACCACCTGTACGGGCAGACCATCCCAAGGGGTCAGTCTTGGGAGAAAAACACTTCATTGTCTTGTGTAGATTTCTTCCCACTCAGGAAAAAATGTTTTCCCGATCCCCTCTTTCCCGGCAGCGTTTCTAAAGCAGGGCACCTGGAGACCCTGAGAGGACCCTGGAACTCGCTCCCTAGAGATATTAGACAAGCCCCACTGTCACGACCCAAAACCCAGAGCCGAAGCAGCAGGCTCTGGATCTGGAGTCATGCCAGTTTCAACAGTAGATAAGGGAGCAGCAGCATGGCCTGGGAACCAAAGACCATTATTGCCTTGGCGCGCGGACTTGGCTCCAAAGATAAGGGGTGGCAGGCAGGCAAGCAGACCGGGGCCTTCCTGCCCCCCCCCCCAATCCGTCTCTCTTCGCCACACTCGTAGTCTTCGGCTACCCTCCTCTTGCTGCCCCTTGGCCCTGCTGTTGGCCTGGCTGCTGCTTCCGTCTGAGGGCAACTGGATACCCTTCCAACTGCCTGAGTCTTATAACAACAACAACAATAATAATGTCCTTCAACATATTTAGTGGAACGTGGATTCAGTGCGGTAACCAATTTATTAACAAAAAAGAAACCGGTTGCAAATAGTCAATCGCGGTGATTTGAGACGACTGCTGACGGAAACAGAGCCGAGGATTCCTAGAGTGGCAGCAGCAGGCCAGGTTCATCCTTCTCATGGAGATGATTTTGAATGTTTTCCCTTTTTTTGTGTGACCTTTCTATTCTAAGTTCAATAAATAGTTTCATACTTTCAAGCTTCAATGTTTCTAATTTACACCTTTCTTTATTATATTTTACGAAAAAGGTTGAAATATTAATTAATCTTTCTGTTTAATTGCTATTAAAATTTTAAGGAAAATAATTTCCGGGGGGGGGGGGCGCTGAGTAAATTTATTTCCGGAAAGGGGGGGGAGGCCAAAAAGGTTTGGGAACCACTGCAACACATCAATATTGCCATGCCCCAGCCTGACTCCATAGCCCAGCCAGAGAGAATCCATGTTGAATCCAAGGCACCCGACAGGTCTGAGAAGAAACCCTTGCAGAGGCCTCCACGTCAGCCAGCGGTCAAGGCCAGACACAGCCTTCTCTCTTCCCAAACTGATAAAGAACGCTGGGAAGGCAAACCCTCGCCTTCCCCCGTTCCCCCGGGTGCAGCCGCCAACGAGCTGACATATTTGCCTTCCTCGGGAGGCTTGGGAAAGTCAGGCCCACGAACTGTTCCTGAGAAAGTGTTGCGCCGAAGTCAGTGCCTCCGAGACCAAAACAATGGGGGACCTATTTAAGTAGGTTCCCGTTGGCGCTCGGCATCTCGCGCCAACGTTAAGCCTTCCTTGTCAACTCCACAGAACGCAAGTCCAGGACCAGGCCACAGAGCTTCCACGTCACAGAACTCAAGTCGTTCAGCCAAGCCATCGTCTGCCAAGGTCTTATCCCGGATTTTAGCCCATGGGGGTTTTAAGACTATTTCTTCCTTTATGGGATCTTTGAACTTCTTTTGAACTAGCGCATTGCACTACTTGGATGCTGGGAGCATCAGGGGACTATAGTTTACTTCTTTTCCTTTTTCTACCTATTCTAAATAAAGCATTTTATCACGGCTGCTTCGTGGTGGTTTACTGAGGGATCCTCCAGGTCCAGGTTGCAACAAATATAAAACATATACCAAAAAAAATCATCCAGACCAAACTGGCTTTCTGTCAGGCAGGACATTTTATTTATTTATTTATTTATTTATTTATTTATTTATTTATTCGGTCTTGTATACCGCTCCTCCCGGCAGGCTCGGGGCGGTTTACATAACACCAACAACATACAATGTACAGCAACAGCATTAAAACAATAAAACGACAATAGTGAATAAAATTACACAAAATGTCATAAGCAGAGCAATGGACGGTTACCATGGGCAGATTCCATAAGGAGAGCATGAAGTCTAATCCCTAAGAGCCAGTCCTCTGGGTGGAGGGGAGGCCGACCTTTCCCTTTCCTTCCTTGGTCTGAATCCAGGCCCCTCCCTCCCTCCTGTCCGCCCCTCCAAGACGAACTCTGCCCACAAAAGCTTCGTTTTCCTCCCCCCTCTTCCCCCCCACAGGCCCCCTTCAAGCCCCCCCCCCCTCAACGGGGGAGGAATAGGACTTGGATCTCCAGACGGGGAGAAAGGCTGGGGTTCCGAAGGGCTGCTCATCCATCCCCCCCGGGGGGGGGGGTTCCTCCTCTGTGCTCCCTGCTTCGCTCTTCCGGGAGGACGGATCCAACCCGCCAATCCCTGCCATTCGTTCGTTCATCAGAGCCAGAGAGGGGGCCCTGGTCCACACTCACATTGGGGCTTTAACACAGGAAGCGAACAGAATTTTGGGAAATGTAGTTTAGGGTGGAGCCTTTTGCATTCTCTGCCACATGGTGCCTTCCCAAACTACATTTCCCAGAATTCTCCTGGCTGCCTTGTGCCGCCTCCCCAGTTGTGCTGGGGGGAACACACCTGTGTTCCTTCTCTAAAGGGATTGAGAGATAAAAGGGATGGTTGGGGGTTGAATCCACTCTGTGAGGAAAGCCAAGCTGAGAGGCCGTAACTCCAAAGGGGGGGGGGGGGGCTAGCAGTGGTCAATGTGGTCTACCATTGAAGCAAGTTTCATCCCCACAGGTCAAGAAACGAGGGAGAAAGCAGCCCTGGAAGCTCCTCCCACTTGCGCCATGACATAGCGAAGACACGACTGAGCCAGCCTGCAGCCCGGCTTGACCCCTCGTGGAGCACCAGGCCTGCAACTCAGCTGGCCTTCCTCACAGCATCCCATTCGGCAAACAGTACTGATGTATGGACGTCTAATTAGGAACAATCGACATTCAGACCTCAACTTGGACTTCCGCTTTAGGAATGGCAGAATGCCTACATGACGAAAAGCTCTGTCCGTAGTCGTTAGCAAGAGGAGTGCCTCCAAGGAGCTCAAAAGGAGGGCAGGAGTTCACCTGGCTGCACATAAATACACATAACTACAGAGCATGGGTTAGGTAAAACTACAAACAGTGAGAGTCAGCGTAAATTCCAATATGTGAACTGTAATCAGAATGCATATAACATAACACTGAACAGCACAATAGAACAGATACACATCTATACAAACTTCCCATCACTTGTAGCTGCCCAAAAGTCTACGTAGGGATGACGTCGAGGCAACTGAGGCAGAGATTTATTGAGCACAGGAGCCAAGCGTCCGGGAAGTGAAGATAGACCTTTCTATGGGCATTGCAAGCAGTTTAAACACGGTGTCAGCACTTTAAAACTCCAAGTCCTAGAAAAAGTGGATCCCAGACCTCGTATAGATTACAACCAGGTGTTACGTAATATGGAAAATAAATGGATTATTCTCCTCGATACGGAGCTCCCAAATGGGTTAAACGAACCTATCAGCCTTCACTCATTATTAGCATAATCAGCTGTAATGCTTAATTGAATGAGGTATTTATATGACTCTAGAACCTTGGCCAATCACCTTTAAGGTCACCTTACTCCATTGGTAAGGTTATGTCTGTGATGTATCCTATCATGGTATGTATAATAATGAATATTTTAAATGGGATTTTATTGTGTTAGCACTTATGGCAGTGGTTCTCAACCTGGGGTCCCCAGATGTTTTTGGCCTTCAACTCCCAGAAATCCTAACAGCTGGTAAACTGGCTGGGATTCCTGGGAGTTGTAGGCCAAAAACATCTGGGGACCCCAGGTTAAGAACCACTGACTTATGGTCATGGATATTACTTAATTCTTACAGAGAGAACACCAACATGTGTTATTATGAAGCCTTGATAAAGCTCCGTAGGGAGCGAAATGGATTACAGTGGCCAGTTTACATGTGAATTTATCACCCCGTCGGCTTCCTGTTATCCCGATTTTTCCAAGCGTGTAGATTTACAACTCTTTGCTGTCCGATCTTCCTTTTGGGTTTATCATGGCTGATCGTGCACTTTAAAGACTCTCCATTTTCGGAATGAGGGACCGTTCTACGCAAATAATCCGGTTTATATGATGCCGTTGTGAACATTTATATGCATAGACTCTACCCTACCCTTGGACTTTGGGACATTATATTCTCTTCAGTAGGGTAAAGTCTGCGTGTTCGGTTTGTATATATGTGTATTTGTTCTATTGTGCTGTTCAGTGTTATATTATATGCATTCTGATTACAGTTCACAAATTGGAATTTACGCTGACTCTCACTGTTTGTAGTTTTACACATAAATAAGCCAAGGAGAAGGGCGGACCTTTGCAAACTTGGCAACGGTGGTGTAGATGGGGAAGCCGTGATGTTTTGGGGGTCTCCTGGAGGATTGCAGCTCCCTAGATCAGTGGTTCTCAACCTGTGTCCCTCCAGATGTTTTGGCCTACAACTCCTAGAACTCCCAGCCAGCTTACCAGCTGTTAAGACTTCTGGGAGTCAAAGGCCAAAACATCTGGGGATCCACAGGTTGAGAATCACCGCCCTAGATGGATCGCCACTGAGGGGAAGCAGAAGAGAGACGTGCACGCATATCATCACTGCAGGTGTTCTCAGCAATACTGCCAACCACCGACCCACTTTCCCAACCTGATCACCTTCCCTCCAGATCTCCTTTGAGAATCCAAGACTATTTAGAGGAGGAGGACATGAAACAACAAAGTAGTGACTCTCTACTGGCAAGTATTTGATTATAACAATATACACTGTTACCCTTATAAATTATTTATTATTATACATTATTTATTATGTTATTATGTTATTCATTGTTAGGCCTCATTGGGAAATTAGTCCAAGGTTCAGCTATACAACACGTGATACAACAGCCAATGAAAAATGGACTGGACACAGCTCCCACTCTGGAAGAGACCCTCGAGGCCATACAGCAGGTGAAAAATGGCAAGGCAGCCGGGATCGATGGAATCCCGCCTGAAGCTTGGAAACAGGGAGGTCATGTACTCCATGCAAAATCCCACGAGCTCCTCGTGAGTTGCTGGGAAAAAGGTGAACTGCCATCAGATCTCCGAGGTGCAGTTATCATCACCCTGTATAAGAAAAAAGGAACAAAATCCGATGGCTCAAACTATCGAGGTATAAGACTGCTCTCCATGGCTGGAAAAATCCTTGCAAGGAGACTCCTGAGCAGATTAGTTCCTGCGATTGCAGAAGAACTTCTCCCGGAAAGCCAATGCGGCTTCAGAGCCAAGAGGAGCACCACAGATATGGTATTTGCCCTGAGACAACTGCAAGAGAAATGTCGAGAGCAGAACAAAGGACTCTATGTCACATTTATTTATTTATTTATTATTTCAACTTATTAGTCGCCTCTCCCGTCCGGCTCGGGGTGACTCACAAATAATTAAAAACATAGTAAAAACACGATAAAACACAGTAAACACAGTAACATATTAAAACACAATAGGATGCCAGGAGTTTTAATCCATAATTAAAACTGTATAGTAACGCACACTGGCTACATAATGCAATGGCCCACGACCATGCAGTGGAAGCCCCAGGATTATTCCTACCCAAATGCCTGTGTGAACAGGAAGGTTGTGCAAGCCTTTCGAAAGGCTAGCAGATTGGGCAACGCACGGGTTGTAGGAGGGAGAGCGTTCCATAGTACAGGAGCGATGGCGCTAAAGGCTCTCCTCCGCGTGGAGATCAGGTGGAGGGCTGTGTGGCTCGGCACCGCCAGGAGATTCGAGGACTCAGATCTCAGTGGTCTTGAAGGACTATATGGGGAGAGGTGGTCCCTTAGGTACACCGGCCCCAGACCGTTCAAGGCCTTAAAGGTCAGAACCAGCACTCTGAAGGTGATCCGGTGGGTCAAAAGATCGTAATCGACAGTATCAAATGCTGCCGTGAGGTCCAATAACACAAGCAGCGCCGATCAGCCCTGATCGAGCTGGCAACGCAGCTTGTCTGTGATGGCCACCAGCACCCTCTCCGTCCCATGCCCTGAACGGAAGCCGGACTGGAAGGGGTCTAGGCAAGTTGCATCATCTAGGAAGGACCGCAACTGCTCCATTGCTGCCCTCTCAACCACCTTGCCCCGGAACGACAAATTCGACACCGGGCGGTAGTTGGAAGGGACCAACGGCTTCTTCAGCAATGGAATGACCACTGCCTCTTTTAACCCCTCTGGAAACACTCCTTGCTCAAGGGAGGTGTTAACTAGTTTTAACAGAGGGTCACGCAACCCCCCCCCCCCAGGCAAGCTTTCACCAGCCAGGAGGGGCACAGATCGAGGGAGCAAGTGGTCGGCCTAGTTGCAGTAACTATCCTATCAACAGCTTCTGCGTCCAGTGGCTGAAACCGGTCAAAGGTGAGCCCGGCAAGAGGCCACGGAGTCTCAAGTTCGCTGACTGTATCAAGAGTAGGGGGAAGATCCCGGTGGAGGGCAGAAATTTTGTCCGCAAAAAAGCTCTGGAAAACCTCAGCAGAAAGGGCCTGATCATCGTTGTTTGGGATAGTAGGGACCATCGTCAAAGACCCAATTACCTTGAATAATCGTGCTGGGCGTGAGCTGGCGGACGCTATCAAGGTTGCATAGTATGAATTTTTCGCTTCCTTGATAGCACGCTCATAAGCCTCCAGGAAAAGCTTACAAGCTGATTTCGTACCTTCGTCACGGAGTTTCCTCCACATTTGTCGACCTCACCAAAGCCTTTGGCACTGAGCAGAAAAGGTCTGTGGCAGATCCTGGAAGGACTAGGACAGGGGTGCTCATTAGGTAGATCGTGATCTACTGGTAGATCTCGAAGGGCGTCCTGGTAGATCGCAGGCAGATCGCAGGCAGAGTGTGTATGGCTCCCATGCCATTTGTGAGGAATGCTCAGGGGCTTATTATACTCACATTTAGTTGAATTCAGTCTTAAAATGTATTAAATTTCCTAATATTTTGCTTTTATGGCTCTCTGAGTAGTGGGTAGGTAGATCTTTGGGACTTGGTTGTTTTATAAGTAGCTCGCATGCTGGAAAAGTGTGAGCACCCCTGGACTAGGATGTCCCCCCAAATTCCTCAAAATGATTATCCTGCGACATGAGGGCCAGCGCGGTCAAGTCAGATACGGCGAGGCTCTCTCGGAGCCCTTTCTCATAACTAATGGAGTGAAGCAAGTTTGTGTCCTTGCACCAACCCTACTTACAATCTTCTTCAGCATGATGCCCCAAAGGGCTACGGCAGACCTCGAAGAAGAAGGCATATATATACAGTATATATATACTGTGTGTGTGTGTGTATATATACATACAGTATGCTATCGTACTGATGGCAGCTTGTTCAACTTAAGCCATCTGAGCGCCGCTCACCACGCCCTGCTCTCTCCCCCTCCCTCCTTGACACTAAGACTCTAAATGCGGGGGGTGGCATCAGAGGCCTGGCAGAAAGGTGCGCCGCAGAGGTGTGCCGCGGCCGATGGGCACTGATGGCAGCTTGTTCAACTTAAGCCGTCTGAGGGCTTGCACTAAGACTCTAAACCAGGGGTGGGCAACCTATGGCCCGTGGGCCGCATTTGGCCCGGCAGCCGATGCTGTACAGCCCTTGACTCCCCCAAGGCTTCGTCCTGAAGAGAGGGAGGCGAACTACAAACATGAAGAAGCACGCAGGCAAGCAGAGGGGAAAGGAAGGGAGGGGGAAGGGGAGGCGGCCAGGAGCAAGAGCATGCCTTCGCCCTCCTCCCTTCATTTCCTCCTCGCATGCTCTTTCCCTTCTTCTGTTTCCTGTCTTCCTGTTTCCTTCCTTCCCTCCCTCTCTCTTTCCCCCTTTCATTCCTTCCCCCTTCCATCACCTGAACAGAAGAGGGAAGGAGTGGGGGTGCAGCGATAGAGAGGGGGTGGGGCCAGAGCGGGAAAGGGGCGGGGAGGAAGGTGGAGCGCGCGCAGGAGGCGCTTCCATTCCTTCCTCGAGGTCCTCCTCTTCCCTTCTGCCTCTGTGGGCAAATTGAGGATTTGTGCCAAGTTTGGTCCTGATCCATCATTATTTGAGACCACAGTGCTCTCTGGATGTAGGTGAACTACAACTCCCAAACTCAAGGTAAATGCTCAGCAAACCCTTTCAGTATTTTCTGTTGGTCTCATGAGAGTTCAGTTTGCCAAGTTTGGTTCAAGATGGCTGAATGGCCATCTGTGAGGAATGCTGTGTGTTTTCCCCTTATGGCAGAAGGAGGTTGGACTGGATGGCCCTTGGAGGTCTCCTCCTACTCTAGGAACCTGTTGTTGTTATTATTATTGGCTGAATGGCCATCTGTGAGGAGTGCCTTATGTTTTTCCCTTATGGCAGAAGGAGGTTGGACTGGATGGCTTGACAGACAGATACATAGGTAGACAGGGAGGTAGAAAAATAGGTAGATACATAATTGTAGGTTGATAGACAGATACATAGGTCTCTTAGTTACATAGGTAGACAGGGGGTAGAAAAATTGTACATACACACATAGGTAGGTTGATAGACAGATACATAGGTAGATAGATACATAGGTAGGATACATATTGTTTTTATGCTTTTAATCTCTTGATAGACATAGGTAGATAGATACATAAACATAGGTAAATAAATAAATAAACATACACATAGGTAGGTTGATAGACAGATACATAGGTAGATAGATACATAGGTAGACAGGGAGGTAGAAAAATAGGTAGATACATAATTGTTTTTATGCTTTTAATCTCTTGTTATTGTGCCTCTGGCTCTTGTGAGCCGCCGCGAGCCCCCGGGAGTCGGCGGCATAGAAGCCTCAATAATAAATAAATAAATAAATATACACATAGGTACGTTGATAGACAGATACATAGGTAGATAGATACATAGGTAGACAGAGAGGTAGAAAAATAGGTAGATACATATACACATAGGTAGGTTGATAGACAGATACATAGGTAGATAGATACATAGGTAGACAGGGAGGTAGAAATATAGGTAGATACATACACACATAGGTAGGTTGATAGACAGATACTGTACATAGGTAGGTAGATACATAGGTAGACAGGGAGGTAGAAAAATAGGTAGGTAGACACATAAATACATAGGTAGGCTGATAGATAAGACAAATACATAGATTAGATAGATACCTAGATAGACAGGTAGGTAGATAGGTATGTAGATACATAAATACATAAATAGGTTGGTATAAAAATGGGTAGGTAGGTAGATACATAAATACATAGGTAGGTAGACAGTCACCTTTAAAGGGGAGCAAGGAGCATTGACTAGAGAAATACAAATAAAAATGGCAGTCCACAAAAGTTACTTTTCCTCGTCCCTTGCGTTAGTCTTTGGGAAGAGAGACTGTCCTTTAAACAGCTCCACCGGCTGTTTCCGGTCTCAATTCAAGGTGTAGGTTATCACCAAGGAAGCCCTCCACGGTTCGGGACCTGCCTGTCTTCGTGACGGCATCTTCCCTTACGAGCCTACACGATCTCTAAGTTCTTCTGGGGAGGCCCTTCTCTCGCTCCCGCCTCCGTCTCAAGCGTGGCTGGAGGGGACGAGGGAGAGGGCTATCCTCCTTGGTGGTGGCCCCCCTGGCTCTGGGACTCTCCCCCCCGTCCTTTAATTTATTTATTTGCAGTATTTATATTCTGCCCTTCTCATCCCGCAGGGGACTCAGGGCGGATCACAATGCACATATACATGGCAAACACTGGACGCAGATGCTGTTGATAGGATTGTGGCTGCACCCAGGCCTACCACCTGCTCCCTCGACCCGTGCCCCTCATGGCTTGTTAGATTCTGCCTGGAGGGGTTACGTGGGCCTCTGTTGAATATCGTAAACAGCCCCCTTGAGCAAGGAGTCTTTCCAGAGTGCTTAAAAGAGGCGGTGGTAGCTCCATTACTGAAGAAACCGACTTTGGACCCGGCGGTTCCCTCCAACTACCGCCCAGGGTCGAACCTTTCGTACCTGGGGAAGGTAGTTGAGAGGGCAGTAATGGAGCAGTTGCAGTCCTTCTTAGATGATGCAACATGGCTTGGCCCCTTCCAGTCCGGCTTCCGTTCGGGGCACGGGACGGAGACGGTTCTGGTCTCCATCACAGACCAACTCCACTGCCAGCTCGACCAAGGCGGGTCTGCGCTGCTCGTGTTATTGGACCTCACGGCAGCGTTTGACACGGTCGACCACAATCTTTTGACCCACCGCCTGGCCATGGCTGGAGTGAGGGGGACAGCTCATAAATGGCTGACCTCCTTCCTCCACCAGCGGTCTCAGCGTGTGAGGAGGGGCGAGGTGGTCTCCGAGGGCTCCCCATCAGTTTGTGGAGTTCCGCAAGGGGCCATTCTCTCCCCTCTGTTATTTAACATCTACATGCAGCCGCTTGCACAGCTGGTGCGGAGTTATGGGCTGGAGTGCCACCAGTACGCTGACGACACCCAGCTCATTCTGAGGATGGAGGGCAGGCCGGGATCTGTCCCCGATAATTTCCAACATTGCCTCGAAGCCGTTACTGGATGGCTGCGAGCCAGTAGGTTGAGGGTGAATCCGGCGAAGATGGAGATCTTGTGGCTGGGCCGCCCGGGTGATGTAGGTGTCCAGCTTCCGAGCCTGGACGGTGTGGCGTTATGCCCATCGTCTTCCGTTAAGAGCCTGGGGGTCTTGGACTCCCAGCTGACCATGGAGGCCCAGGTCTCTGCGGTCAGCAAGATTGCCTTTTTTCATCTGCGACAGGCAAGGAGGCTGGCCCCCTATCTCTCCCGGAACGACCTGGCCACGGTGATCCAAGCCATGGTCATCTCAAGGCTAGATTACTGCAACGCGCTCTACGTTGGCCTTCCTCTGTCGGCGACCCGGAAGCTCAGGCTGGTGCAGAACACTGCCGCTCGGCTCCTGTCTGGCACCCCAGCAGGCTGCCACATAACACCTGTCTTGCAGGATCTGCACTGGCTGCCAATTGAGCACCGGATCGCCTTCAAAGTGCTGGTTCTTACCTTTAAGGCCTTGCACGGCCTGGGGCCAGCGTATCTGAGGGACCGTCTCACCCCATATTGCCCTCCGAGATCACTGCGGTCTGAGGATTCCAACTTCCTGGAGGTTCCCAACTTCCATGGAGGTTCTGCCCGTTGTGGAACGCCCTCCGGCCGGAACTCGGGCCATGAAACCTGTGTTTAGACGGGCCTGTAAAACCTACCTGTTCAAGCAGGCCTTTGGCGGGTAGGCTTCTGCTCAGTTGTGCCGAGATGCTGTTTTACTGCCATTGTTTTACTATGCTACTGTTGTTTTTAATTGTTTCTATTATCTTGTGTTTTATTGTGCCCCTTGGCTCCTGTAAGCCGCCGCGAGCCTCAGGGAGTCGGCGGCATAGAAGCCTGAATAAATAAAACATTCAATGCCAATTAGACACACAACACATATAGACAGACACACAGAGGCTATGTAACATTCCAGTTTCATGAGGGTATGCTCGAATTCCGGCCACCGGGGGAGCTGTTGCTTCACCGTCCACTTGTGACACCGATGGAGTACTTCCTCGTTTTTCTGCACGTTGCTGGAGATTTTTTTATGGCGTTGTAAATTAGTTAAATTAGCCTCCCCGCTAATTTAAATTTCCTAAATTTTCTACTTGACAGATGCAACTTCTTTCAGGCTGGATAGGTCAACAGCAAGCTAGACTACTAATGGTCAGGAGCTTACTCCGACCCTGTCATGCCCCACCATGACTCTAGCTCCCAGCAAGCCCAGCCAAATCCATGCCATGTTAAAACCAAAGCCTCAGAAGGGCCTGCAAAGGCTGCAAGCTACAAGCAGTGCAGGCCTCTGGTTCATTCAGTGCTCAAGGACACGAGCACCCAAGTTTCACCCTGAGCCGATAAGCTGAGGCGAGGGAATGGCAGGGAGAAGAGAGCTCCCCTTTCCCCAGGTGCTACAGCTAATTGGGTTGACATTCCATTCCCATGCGAGAGTCTGAGAAGGCCCAGCCGTTCACTGTTTTGGGAACTGAGTTACCACGCAACTACGTTGGGGAGATCAAAGCCTTTGGACCTATTGAAGGACCTGCTTTGGGCCTGATCAGTCAGTCAGTAGCCTTTATTTCGGTCAACAAACCATCGGCTAAGTCAGGTGAAAGTAGAACAATAGAATACAACATTTAAGAAATTAATAACATCGCATTTGGGTTATGATTAATAAGAACAAGTGTCACCGTTCGCTATCGGTTGAATGACTGTCTTTCTTTACCTTTGGTATAGAAAAAGCGAATTATTGCTTTACTACTGGATAGAGCGTTTTGTACAGCTATTTTTGGTGGCATCCCCAGGAAGCTGTGCCTTGAAAGGTAACCCCTAAATATTTAAAACTGGAGACTTGTTCTATTAAGTTCTTTCCTATGTACCAGTTATGCCTGGCCCGCTTCTTTGAGAAGATCATAATTTTGGTTTTACTATAGTTGATCTTTAGCAGGTTTTTCTCACAGTATTGGTTGAATGCACTCAGCACTCGCTTGAGTCCTACCTTGGTGTAGGATATGAGGGCAGCATCGTCTGCATAGAGCAAAAGGGGTATATTGGTGGATGAGATTTTAGGGGGATGTCCATTTGGTAGTGAGACATGAGTGGCCAGGTCGTTCAGGTATAGGTTGAACAGGATAGGGGCCAGGATGCAACCCTGGCGTACCCCTCTATTTACTGCTATTGGTTTTGAGAGAGTGCCTTGTACACCACATCTTACTTGTGTGGAAGTGTTTGAATATAGGCTCTTAATCAGCCAGAGCAATCTTTTGTCAATTGTGGTCTTCTGCAATTTTTGCCATAGCAAATTCCTTGGAATTGAATCAAAGGCAGCTTTTAGATCGATAAAAGCGGTGAATAGTCCTTTGTATGGAGGAGTTTGGTATTTTTCTGCTAGGTGGCTTAACACGATACAGTGGTCTATAGTAGACCTTCCTTTTCTAAAACCTGCCTGTTCCTCACCTATTACTTTTTCTGAGTCTAACCAGTCTAGGAGCCTGCTATATAGATGGCGAGCATAGAGTTTGCCCACCACCGAGAGTAAGCTGATGGGACGGTAATTCTCTGGATCGTTTTTATCCCCTTTTTAAAATATTGGAATTAGAGTAGATTTTAACCAAGAAGCAGGAATTAAGGCTGCGCGGTTGATGTGTGTGAAAAGAGGGGCCAGGAAAGCCATCCACCATGAGGTGTTATTTTTTAGAAATTCGGGGGCTATTTGATCTGGCCCTGGGGCGTCACCGTTTTTAAGTGATGAGATCAGATCTTTTATCTCCCTACTGGTCACAGGGGGCCATTGTGGTATGTCTATGATACCAATGGAGATGACTGTATTTTCTTCCCCCTCCCGTCTGACGGTTTCTTCATTTGATCCATATAGTAAAGTGAAGTATGTTTCCCACACCTGTGCTGGTATATGGCATTTGGGAGATATTTTCCCAAATCCCAGCATTCCCGTGACCAGGGCCCAGAATTGCTTGGAGTTGTTATTTAGGGAAGCATCAACCAGGGCATTCCACCTTCTGTTTATTTTCTCCCTCTTGTTTCTCACTAGCATGGCCTTGTATTGTTTTTTGATAGTATAGTACATTTTGGGGAGGTTCCTGGAGTTTTCTGCTCTATAAGATTGATATGTTTGACTTAGCTTCTTTCTTAGCTTTGAGCATTCTTTCTGTGTGTCTGTGACCCCTTCTCCTTGGTTATGGGTCCTACACCTGCCTTCTAAATTTATCCCAGAGACAATTAATTCATTGGCGAGTTGTGTGTATTTTGATACTGCTTCCTCTGCATTTTTGGTTTCTGCTATGATGTTTCCCATTTCCTCCAGTAGCATGTGGTCTGAAGTTGCTAGGGGACTGCTTCGCTTTTTTGTGCCCCATTTAAGTCTGTTATGTCTTATGTCCTGAGTGGATTTGTCTAGATCAGGGGTGCCCACACTTTTTCATCATGCAAGCTACTATATGAACAATCAAGTTGAAAAGATCACCGGTTGTGCATGTAAGTGTGCGCGCACACTCACGCACGCACGCTCCTACTGCAGCTTTCTGTCCGCACGACTTTCTGTCTTTCTTGCCTGCCCATGAACTCGCCACCGCGCGCACCCGGGAAGGGGATCTACCCTGCCTGCGCGCGCTCTCTCTCTCAATGTCTTCGTTGCCTTCCTCCTTCCTGCTGCATGCATTCGTGAAGCAGGAAGTCCCCATCCCGCCCTGCTTCTTGCGTGCACAGCAGTCCCCTCCCACGCACGCAGGAGGGTATTTATAGGCGCAGCCGCCAGCGCTCCGGCCAGATATGGCTTCGGCGGCGGCTCGGAAGGGGCAGGGCTGGGAAGAGGGGCCGCCTGGCTGCTGCCTGGGCCGGGAAACTCAACCGAGAGAGGGACCCACGTGAGACTGGAGCCTCCCCACGGCAGCCTCCCCCCCTCCCTCGAGGCTTCCTTACCTGGGCAGGAGAAGGAAGAGTGGAAGAGGTGCTTCCTCAAAGTTACAGATGCAGCGGGAGGCGCCCTTCCTTCCTCCCTTCCTTTCGAGGGTGTCACTCAGAAAGGACGCCCAAGTGGACGGCTGACAGGAAGGAGGACCCCTCCCACTAGTGGCAGCCCATGCCCACGGGGGAGAGAGAGAGGGGGGGTGGCTCTTCCTAGCCGGCTCTGAAGAGCCACCCCCCCTCTCTCTCTCCCGTGGGCCCTCGCCGCCTTTATCCTTCGAGGGCGAGGGAGGGCGAGGCGGAGAAAGGGAGCTAGGGCACAAGCAGCAGCAGCAAGTGGAGTCTCCATCCCTGCAGCCCCCTCCTCCTCGGGTTCAGCCCCAGGAACACGGTGGAGCCCTCCCTCCTCACCCCCAACCAAGGAAAGAAAGCAGCCCCACACAGCTCGCTCGCCCAGGACTTGGCTTGGAATGGGAGTCCCGAGGGCAGCAGCAGGGTTTGCGGCGGGGCTTGCTTGGCCTTGCCCCACTTTGCCCGGCCTCCTTCGCCTCTTTCTCTCTCTCTCTCCCTCTCTCCTTCCAGCGCCCGCCCGCCTGCCTGCCTGCCAAAAGGATCCGAAAAAGTTCTCCGGATTTCTTTCTTCTCTTCTTGGCTCTCTCTCTCTCTCTCACACACACATTCCCTCCATCCCTCCCACAGCCTCGCATCCTATCCATGCGTGTACCTTCGCCTTGCTCCCCCCCCCCCCAGCAGCAACCAATGGGCGGTCATGTCACCACACCGTGCGTGGCAAGACGAGCACCAGGGCCCGCCCACTAAAGCCTCATTTTGGCAAAAGAAGCCCCGCGAAGGCGGCGGCGGGAGCGCGCATGGCAGGAGGCGCCATCCGGCTGGTGATGCCCAAAGATCACCTGGAAGAGGGCCGAAGATCACCTAGGTGCTCCCGATCACCATAATGAGCACCCCTGGTCTAGATAGTGTTGCGGGCTTAGACGTTCAACATTAGGAAGCGGTAATGTGTCAGAGATTGGGAGGTGGTCACTTTCTGTTCTGGGTACTGTGGTGAAGTGCTTTGGGCCTTATGGCATCTCCTGCCAACGACCGGTCTCCATGCCAAGTTCCACGGACCTTTGACAAGCCTTTGGGCCTCTACGTCCATGGACTCCATTTCTCAAGCCTCATTGCCAAGGACCCTTTTTCTGGATTAGCCCATTGAGGGCATCAAGACTCTATCGCTTCCTGATCCTGCGTTTTGCATTTCGCTTCAGAGATTGCCTCGACATTTGCATGCAATCCTGTTTTACTATTGGACCCTTGTGCTGCTATCTTGTGGTGCTAAGGAAGCATCATTAGACGACATTCCTAGCCTCTTTCCTTTAATCATTATTCTGACCAGAGGGACACGAGAGCCGGGCGAAAAACCCTCCCGCAAGCCTGGATGGCTCGCGGGGGAAGCGAGAACCGGGCGCTCGCTTCCCCCGCGAGCCCTCCAGGCCTGCGGGCGAGGGGGCGAAGCCACGGAAGCCTCCTTGCGGCCGCCCTCTCCCCCAAAGTGTCACAACAGCTGTTGTGATGCTTTGGGCGAGGGGGCGGAGCCGCAGAAGGCTCCCCGTGACTCCTCCTTCTCTCCCAAAGCGTCACAACAGCCTCAGAAGCGGGCGAAATCACCCGCTTCCAAGACTATTGTGACATTTTGGGAGAGTGGGTGGAGCCGCGTGGTGTGGCCGGGGGCGTGGCCACTTGGCCCCCAGGTGATCACTCACCAGAAGTCCGGCCCTTGGGTCGGCAGAAGTTGGACAGCACTGTTCTAAATAAAGCATTTAACCATTGTTGGTGTCAAGTGGGTTTATTGAGGGTCCCCGCCAGGGCTGTAGCCCAACAGACCCTGGCTGGCTTCGAACTCATGACCTCTTGGTCAGTAGGGATTTAATGCAGCTGGCTACTATTATTATTGTTATTAAACTTTATTTATACCCCGCCACCGTCTCCCAGAAGGGACTCAGGGCGGCTTACATGAGGCCAAGCCCAACAACACAGCAGTAAAACAACACAGCAGCAAATAAAAACAATACCATCAATACACACATATAAACAGTAAATACACAAAGTTTAATTTTTAATTATTTTTTTGTAAAAACAGAATTATGCATAGATTCAGGAACTCGAGCACAACACACTTTTCTAGACACACAACCCACACGACACCAACACCAACATTATGGGGAAGCTTATGGGGAGATGGCTTCAGATGTGGACAACCCTCAGGCTCAGAGGAATGCCGCCCTTCGAAAGAGACGCCGGGTCAGGAGGCCTCCTCAGAAGACTTCTGCTCAGCTGCAGCTACACAACAGATTCCACATTCTTACAATGACTTAGATACCGCCCAGTGGATCGTCCTTGACCAGTGTGCGGGGGACAGCCCTGGCTGGGACAACACTGCACCGCATTCACACTTTGTCAGCGCCGCTTGATCCGTTTGTTGCCCTAACGGACCAAACCTCGCGCGCCATCAGATAAGAGCAGCATCTGGCGGGCTTTGAACTGGAACCGCCCTTTGAAGTGCCAGGCACCTTTCCTGAACTTTGATATGCGGAGAGCCGGATGGTCATCCCTGAGGAAAGAGGGGCCCAGCAGGGGGGCGGGCCGGGGAGGGCTTTTGAAGAGACTCTTGCGCGGGAAAAAGTTAGTCTATCTTTGCTTACCCTGGATTAAGGACCTATTAAACTACTTATCCTTCAGCATCGTTTGGAGTGAGCGTGGTTCATTAGACCCCCCCTTGCCGGAGCTGACATAAAGATAGACTCACCAACTTCTACGGCCGTGAAAACCTTCCGACCGTAGCCACCTTACGAGATGTCTCAAGCTGAGATGGCTCCCCTCGCCGACCTGCACCCCGAGGACTTGGGTGAGGAGGAGGAGGCCGAGGGAGATGGAGAAGGAGACGAGGCCGGAGCTGGAGCCCCGAGGGCGGAACCCCAGGTCGTGATCTCGGGGATGGAGGACGAGACGCCACGGCTCCCCGCCCCGGCAGCGAGGGACGTGACCTGGCGCAAGAAGCCGGCGCGGTCCGGAGAGAGGGACCCAGCCCTGGACGGCGGTTTCCCCAGCCCAGCGGAACTGCGGTTGGAAGTGCAGGTGTTCGCGCTGACCGAGGCGGTGCAGAAGCTCCAGTCCCAGATGGAGCTGTTACTGAGCAGGCCGGAGGAGCTGCCGTGGGCCCTCCCTGACGCCCGACCCCGGGACCGGGGCGCGAGCCGAGCATCGGAGCGGCCAGGCCGACCGTCGGGAAGGGTGACTTTCCGAGACAGTGGAGATGACTTCATCCCACCGAGGGGAACTTCCACGTTCAACCTGGGTCAGGCCGACCAGAGTCAGGAGATGGCGGGAAGTCGGAGGAAGCTGAAGGTAAAGTTCGACGGGGACCCGCGCCAGCTCTCCTACTTCGTCACGAACGTGCAGAACTTCATGTTAGACTATGGCGATTCGTTCCCCTCGGAAGGGGCCAAAGTGCGGGCTGTGGGGGCCAACCTGAAGAAGGCCGCGGCGGACTGGTTGGTGCAGATGACTGATGTACAGGCCCCACAGCTGGGGCGGCTAGATGCTTCCTTAGAGGCCCTGCAGACCCGTTTCGGAGACCCCTTAGCAGGCGAAAAGGCAAAGGCCCAGCTGAAGAGGATCTACCAAGGCCAGAGGTCTGTCTCCGAGTATGCGCTAAGCTTCAAGGCGCTGGCGGGGAAGATCCGGGACTGGTCCGCAGTCACAATGCTGGAATGCTTCAAGGCGGGCCTGAGGTCAGACATCCTTGAGTGGGCTATGCACCGGGGAAACCCCGAGATCCTAGAAGACTGGATAGTCTCAGCGGGGAGAGTGGAGTGCGATATGGAGCAGATGCCGCGCCGTTACCGGGAAGGCGGAAGAGCACGTGGCTCAGGCCCGATGGGAAAGCCGGGGCCAGCCCGGAGAGCATCGCCAAGGGCCCGGTCGAGCAGCCGGGAAGGGGCCAAGGGAAAGAGAGGAGCTTGCTTCTCGTGCGGCCGAGAGGGCCATCGAGCTGCGGACTGCCGCCGGAAGGGCCTCCCACCGAAGCCAGAAAAGTGACTGGTGACTGGGAGGGAAGATGCGGGAAAGGGAGACCCAAAGTACGGATTCGGCCTAGAATTTGTGATGGATCTAAACCACTAATTCGACCTGGGCGAGAGCGTCATAAAATTCCAATTCGGCCAAAAATTTGTGCAAGAACATTGATAAATTTAAATCGGGCTCCTGACAAAGCTAAGCTGAGTACTGAGGAAGGCGGTCCCTCCCGGTTGAAAGTGGTGCTGTTTAATGCCAGGTCAGTCAATGGTAAAACATCAATAATACAAGATCTAATTCGTGAAGAACAAGCTGACCTGGCCTGTATAACGGAGACCTGGTTGGACGAGGCTGGGGGGGTTAATCTCTCCCAGCTCTGCCCACCGGGTTACTCCGTACAGCACCAAGCGAGACCGGGAGGGCGGGGAGGGGAGTCGCAGTGGTCTATAAGGATTCCATCCCCTTGACCAGGTGCCCATCCCACAGTCAACCACATTCGAATGTGTCGGCCTAAGGATTGGTGACCGGGACAGGATAGGGATTCTGTTAGTGTACCGACCACCCCGCTGCACTACAGTCTCCTTACCTGAGCTAGCCGGAGTGGTCTCGGGCCTGGCCGTGGAGTCTCAGCAGCTCATCGTGCTGGGAGACTTCAACGTCCATGCCGAGACCACTCTATCAGGAGCGGCTCAGGACTTCATGGCCGCCATGGCAACCATGGGCCTGTCCCAGTTAATATCGGGTCCCACCCATAGTGCTGGACACACCTTAGATCTGGTTTTCTGCCAGGGAGGGGATGAAAGTGGCGGAGTGGAGGAACTGACCATCATTCCTTTGCCATGGTCCGACCACCACCTGATCAAGTTTAGACTCACTGGGCCTTTCCACCTCCGCAGGGGTGGTGGACCTATTAGAATGGTCCGCCCCAGGAGACTTATGGATCCGAACGGATTCCTGATGGCTCTTGGGGATTTTCCCGCCTCCTCGGTAAGTGACCCTGTCGAGGCTCTTGTCTCACTCTGGGATAGGGAGATGACAAGGGCTGTTGACACGATCGCTCCAGAACGCCCCCTCTTGAGTAACCGAGCTAAACCAGCTCCTTGGTTCACTGAGGAGCTGGCAGCAATGACGCGAAAAAGAGGAGGCTAGAGTGCGTGTGGCGTAGGAAACGGAGCGGATCAGCTCAGGCGCGCCTGGTCTCTTATCTGAGGACCTATGACGCTGCAATAAAAGCCGCACAAAAAACATCTATTGGCATAATACTTGAATCATAAAAGTAAAAGAATGGAAAATCCCAGTTCCTGGTCAAAACCACACACGGGGGAGAAGCGACATAACTGTATGGACTGTGGGAAATGTTTCACATGGAGAAGTTCTCTAACTAAACATCAACAAACTCACACAGGAGAGAAGCCGTATACATGCGCGGAGTGTGGAAAGAGCTTCAGTCGGAGTGACCATCTGCGTATCCATCAAAGGGCCCACACAGGGGAGAAGCCGTATACATGCGTGGAATGTGGACAGAGCTTCAGTGAAAGAGGGACTCTGCATAAGCATGAAAGGATCCACACAGGGGAGAAGCCGTATACATGCTTGGAATGTGGAAAGAGCTTCAGTCACAGTGGATATCTGCGTGCCCATCAAAGGACCCACACAGGAGAGAAGCCGT